>NW_011627446.1:519977-554689 GCF_000204515.1 Acromyrmex echinatior | reverse complement strand
ATATATATATATATATATATATATCAAATAAAATCTGCTGCACGAGAATAAATTGATATCAAAACTACTTATGCACTTAATTGAAAACTATTAAGCTTGCTGATAATCTGACAACAAATTAAGAATTAATCGATCAAAATCGAACCTGACTAAAGCTTTACTCAGTTTTTGTCGACAATTTGCTTTCATATTCTGCTAACAAGCTTTGTTAGCAAAACACAAGCTTAATACGAACACAGCTGATGATAATTTGTTGAATATCGAATTTACTAGCAATTTATAGGCAAATATTTGCAGTCAACATTTTGCTGAGTATTACATATATTTGTGTGTGTGTGTGTGTGTGTGTGTGTGTATATATATATATAAATCGAATTTCTACTACTTCCAGGCGTGGGTCATATGGTCGGCGCCGGAATTTATGTACTGACGGGAACGGTTGCGCACGATACCGCTGGACCTGGAGTGATCTTTAGCTTTCTTGTGGCTGGTTTCGCTTCCGTTTTGGCTGCGCTTTGTTACGCCGAGTTAGCTGCCCGAGTGCCGAAGGCGGGTAGCGCGTATGTCTATACTTACGTCTCCATTGGCGAATTTTGGGCCTTTATCGTAGGATGGAACCTCATCTTGGAGCATATGATCGGTACGAGCCTTTTATGTATGAAACCTAAAGGAAAGAAAAAATGAATTAGATAAACTACCCTGGAAAATTTAATTCTTCGAATTCTTTATATGATTTTTCAAAATTTTTATATAAATTTCAGAATTTTTCCGCAATTTTTGTATAATTTTATAATTTTTTAGAAAATGTTTTTAATGTGAATTCTAAAATATTTTAAATTTCTCAATTTATAATTTCCAAGAAAAGTTTGTAAGATCTGAAGAAGTTTAAGATATTTTTTTCAGAAATATTCATAAATTTTAAATATAAAAAATTTTAAATGTATAAGATATAAGAATTCTTTTTATCTCAAGGTAAAATATCAGATTGATAATTAATAAAAGTTTTTTTATCATATTAATTAGGCGCGGCGTCTGTGGCGAGGGCTTGGAGCGGATATGTGGATTCGTTGATAGGTGGTGCGATTAGCAATTATACTCGCGACGTGATGGGTGGCTGGACCATGGGAGAACCGCTGGGCACCATCCCGGATATCCTAGCTAGCGGATTATGTCTGGCTTACGCGATGCTTTTGGGATTAGGAGTGAAGACCTCGGCGACAGTGAACTCATTACTGACCATCATCAATCTCGCGGTGATGGCACTGGTCGTCGTTCTGGGTATTTATTACGCGGACATTACGAACTGGAGCAGCCAGAACGGTGGTCTTTTGCCATATGGTTTCGGCGGCATAATCACAGGTAAATTATCTGGAGTAGATTGTGCTTAAACACGACGTAAAACATAGATGGATTTGTGATCTCTTTATTAAATACTTACTTATCCAGTAATTGTCCGATAATTACGAACGTAATAGAAATTATATATACAAAGAAAATGGTTTATATTATTTTCTACACATGTATTTGAATTGAAAGGACTTCATTACTGAAAAGAGTTAATTAAGATCCTTGACACATTATTCAGGTGCAGCAACGTGTTTCTACGCCTACGTCGGCTTCGATTCGATCGCGACTTCTGGAGAGGAAGCTCGCGATCCAGGACGGAGTATTCCGACGGCGACGATACTCTCGATGGCGATAGTAACTGTTGGATACATGCTGGTCAGCGGCGCTCTGACTCTGGTCGTACCATATTGGGAGATTAATCCTACCGCCGCTCTGCCGGAAGCTTTTTCATCCAGAGGAATTCCATGGGCTAAATATGTAATAAGGTGAGCAATTTGATTTTAATTTCTTATTTAATTAAAATTCATAAAATATACTAATTGAAAATTGTTTTGTACAGCGTGGGTGCTCTTTGCGGAATGACAACGACTCTTTTCGGATCTCTGTTCTCCCTTCCAAGGACAATGTATTCCATGGCAAACGACGGTCTGTTATTCGGCTTTCTTGGTCGTATCAGCGAGCGCACGCAAGTGCCGGTGTGCAATTTGATCATAAGTGGACTGCTCAGTGCCTTAATTGCTTTACTATTCGATCTCCAGCATCTGGTAGAGTTTATGTCGATCGGAACTTTGCTCGCGTATACTATCGTGGCAATTAGCGTTGTCTTGCTGAGATATCTGCCCGACCAACAACCTTCCGATCAATCTAACATCGTTACACCGAGCAGTGGTTGCTCCTCGCCACCTACGGAGGAAGCAGACTCCAGTAGCATCGCATCTATCAAATCTGAAGTGAGTGCGCCGCGAGTGCTCTTAAAGCAAAATTGTTTTATTGAAATTATGACACCTTAATTACAGCGTATGATATAATATCAAAATATTTAGTTTTTGTAAAATGCAATTTCGACAAAATATATATAAAAATCTCATCGTAATATAACATTACGCTAGGCAATTCTTAGATTTTCTGGATAATATTATTAATATGAATCATTTGTATCGAATAGCTGTTGTACGAAGAATCCGGCAGATTTAAGCCGCGATACGCCTGGATGGAAGAATGGCTAGAGGATTACGATACTCGACATGTCATAACTGCTTGTTTAATTATCTATACAATAGCCTGCGCCTTCCTCGGTGCTTTTACGATGGTAGCATTTGAAGTAACAGTCCCGTTCACGTTGGGCGATTATCTCTTTGCAGCAACCTATCTTCCATTACCCATTGGGAGTAAGCTTGTCTCAATTTTTTCGATTTTTGGCATGATAGAAGGAATATTGTACTCAATTTTATTTGTTTGTTGCAGGTCTTTTCCTAATTGGTGCTCACAGGCAAAATCCACCCACTGGAAAATTCCGAGTGCCGCTGGTACCCTTCATACCTGCGTTAAGCATTCTCTTCAATGTGGGCCTGATAATGCACCTATCATCAATGACATGGCTACGATTTTTCGTATGGATGTCGTTTGGTATGTTGATTATAATCACGTGTTAGTCGTATGAAGACATGAATTTTTAATGCAAAACTATAAATTTCAATGCATTCCAATTTCTATAATTTCTCTTTGGCTCTTTCTCAGGAATGGCAATCTACTTTCTATACGGGATTCATTATAGTAAAGAAACCGCCGCTACTCCAAACTCATATTCCGTTCTAATGGCTACCTCAGAAGCTGAAAAAGGCACAAAGTGGGGATCTACTTTACGAGTTAGTCCGAAGAATGACAAAGTACCTATTCTGAATGACAAGGAACGTGTTGACTAGAAATAAGTTATACATTTTTATTACTTGTTTTTCTTATCTAGCCAGTGGAGCCGTAGAAGTAGTTTGAAATTTAAAACTGAAATAATGTTTAAGCTGTTAACAACGACAGACTGTACGTAAGATTGTATGCAATGTGAATTATATATAAATAATACAGTCAATGAAATACAAAACACAACATGCTTAATTTTTAAATTTTTTAAATAAGTTTTAATATAGTTTAATATAGTTAATGCTACTTAAATGTCATAATATTATTTTATATATAAAATCTATTCTGTATTTTTCGTTTACTCACCACATTTTTTACTTCGGCGGCTCCACTTTACATGTTGCTTGAAATTCAAAGTTTATGGAATATATTTTGTAAATATCACCTTAGAGGACTTTTTAACTCATGCATTTTGAAATTTCCTCGAGAAAGTTCTGTCTGGTACAAAAAACTATTTTTGGTACTTAGCTTTATCTTGTTCGACTAATCATGACAGCGATTCTTATAATTCCTATATTTTAAGCTCGTATTTTTACTTCTTAACTCGATCAACGAATGTTATCGCTTTTTAGATGACTATTATTATTATCGCAAGTGATGTGTTTTATAAAACATTATGTGTTGTTAGTACTTGTTGCTAGTATGAACTTGAAGAGTCTTAAACCTGTTCTACAATGTGCTTTTTGTTTCCAGTTTCTTGCTATTTTTTACATCTTGTCTCTTTTTGCTTTTTATTCAGTTTTTTGTTTTATATCGCTTGAGATAAGAATTAACAAACTTCGAAAGAAACAAGAAATACATTGCAAGAAATACAATTGTCGATAAAACGGTTGCAAAGGAGTTAAAAGCAAAAGGTAAAACAAGAGTAAAAAACAAGAAACAGGAAACAAAGAGTATATTGTAGAATAGGCTTTAGTTTTATGTTTCATTACGCACAAATTCAAACATCGACCTTTCAACTCATCGAATTTTCTCTTATTTCGCGTAGCTTGATTTAATATAAGTATCGATTAAGAATCCTGCGATAAAAAATTTTTTTTTCGTCATTGCAAGAATGACCAAAAGCTATATTTTGTTATCAATTAAATTAAAACTTAATAAATAACTTCAATAAATTTATATTCTAATTTGATATAAATTCACATTCGCGTAATTGAATCTAGAATTGTGTTTTCGAAACGGGTAGATCTAATACAAAAATATAGAAATTATGAATCTTATTCTTACAACAATCAGATTAAGATCATTTAAATTAAGATAATTTATATATATGTTAAAAATATGTATTATTCGTTCTTTTAATTTATCAATCAATTTGCCGCGTAAAATTGAAAGAGATAATTAGGACGCAACACATGCTTTGTGAAAGATTTCTACTGATATCAAGGATATTATATTTATTATATATGTGATAGATACTACTTACGTGATGTATTATTATTTATTAATCTATAGTTGACTTTATTAATTTTATTAATCTACAATCTGTGTGCATTATATACACACGTGTTGTTCATGATGGATATATTCGCATGATGTTGCGTCGAAAGTATTCATATAACAATATATATAATATCAATGTGTTAACGATAAATGTCGTTAAGCTGCTACAAGACAGGCATGCTTAAACGACGTATAGTTTAGTATCCAGATGAATTTATTTATTAAGAATTATTTATATTTTTTAATGTAAAAATAAATGATAAATATAGATTAGCAATGCAAGTCTTCAAAGAAACATAGAGCGATATATCGCTTATTTGTTACAATGACGACATAACTTAAAAATTGTCATTTTTAAATTATTTGCAAAAAAATTATTTGAATAAATTATTTGAATAAAAACAAAGAGAAAAAAACCTTTAAAAGAATTTTATTCCTCTATGTTCAATTTTATAATCGGTATTATAAAATTGTAAAGTTGCATTTTAAAATTAATATTACAAAATTTTAATGATCAAAACATTTAAACTGTCTGGAAAACAGTTGTTTTTTTAGTTATATCGTTATGGCAGCAAATGAGCGATATATTCTAATAATTATTATTGCAATTAAAATGCGGATTTCGTGTACGAAGTGATCTCGAACAAGGACATTAACAAATAAACGATTAAAAGTCCAATTTTTATTTATAAAAATATTTCTCAAGCGTAATTCTTCCTTCAATAACTGAAAGTTGATACAAAATCTTGCATGTAGATGTACATAAAATAATCGCGTATAACCGAAAACTTAAATTTCTCATAGTTAATACAAATGTAATACACTCGTGTAATTAAATGTCGTTATGGTAATGTATTGTTCTCATGTAATACATTAACCGTTATAATATTCACGCGAGTAAACGCAGAGATATTTAAAGTGACTATACTTGATTACTCATATTCATACCTGATATTTCATCTTCATGGCTGTGACTGCGTTTATTTCTCTATATTGCCGTCAAGAGAGTACAAAAAGTTGAAATAAAACATATACACATCAGCTCCAACTTTTTATATGAAAAATTTTTATTAACATCCTGCGTTATATGTTTTCGTCATGCGTTCATTATGCATAAAATACTTTTAGATATATTTACAATAGAGAAACTGCGAACACGCGTCGCATATGTCTTCTGTTTTACAAAACTTCTATGAAATATCTGTAAGTATTCCGTGCAAAATATTATTATTTGAAACAATACACTATTCGCAGAGAGATAATAAATTGTAAGTTTATGCGCATACAAATTTTATCTAAATGATACATATAATAACGTCTCGTAAAAAAATATTCCGCTTCTGTTGTTGATGCGTCGTATTCGGAAAACATTTGACTCGTGACAAATAAATATGCTTATATAACAAATATATATGTATATATACGGAAAAACGTATGTCACACAATACATATTTCCTTATATATAATAAATAACATTTTACTAATGTTAAATATATATATTATATATTCTATATAAGTTTTTTAAATATTTTAATATCACTAAATTAATCTTCGATCATAATTTGAATCAATGAAATAAGAATGACAACCTTTAGAGATCTTTTCAATTATGCACGGAATGTTATTCATTTTACATTATATGATATTATATTAAGTTTTCTCTTCGTGGGGCCTGTATTATATATATTCTATAATAGATATTGCCTGCCGAGGCGAATGGATCGTTATCGATTCATTCTCGCGCACATTCTCTAAACTGGAACACTTGGTAAATGTATAGGAAATGATGTATGCATATGTCCCATATATGGGTAAAATATAGTGTGTCCATATAGTTCCTACGGGAATCCGTGAATTAACACGATCGTTCAATAAACTAGATTAGACTTTACCTTAATTTGTAGTGCAATAATTACAAAGTTATTAATTTCTTTTAACACATCTCAATGTGGATATTCTTGATGGCACCAGCATAAATAGTAATTAATTGTTACGAGTAAATTATAACAAATTGCCTTAATAATTCGATCTGATCTAGAGGAACTACAGTGGATACACACCGTATATGCAATGGCAAGTTGAAGAGAATTTCCTAATAATTTTACAGGTACCAATGTTAACGAATTTATAACACTGTGCTGATATGTTACCTGTTGTTACGGGTAAGTACAATTTTCCAAGCGGACATCGGTTTCGCTTGTAATATATTAATTTTTCTACGACCCCATCTAAGCCAGGAGAAACCTATGATTAAGCAGAGAATGCTCTCTATGTAGTAACCATCGAGTTGCATAACACAAACACCATTATTGGTATTCGCACAGAGCTGAAAATACAATAAATAATTATGTTAATGATCTTTCTTTATGTATAATATAGAACTTTAAAAAAAGATAGTCCAACCAACCTCTCTCTCCGTAATTGTGCTACAATCATTTGCATAATCGGTACTGCATTGTCTAAATGTTAAGGGATCGACAAACCAAAGCGCAGCCGTGGCAGGCCAATTTCCACCAAGATTGCATAAAGTATTCAGTAATGTCATGTATGTTCCGCCAACTGCCGGATCGCTCACTTTTGCGAAGAAAGCCATCGATGCCACAAACATACTACTTGCAGAAATCTAAAGTATAATAAGAAACATTATACAACCAATAACTCCAAGTTGGACATCGATTAAAGAAATCCATACTCTGTATAACATTTACCTGATGTATAAAGTATAAGCCTATCAATACCACAAAATAATAAACTGGAACATATCCATTAATTACAATGAACGGTGTAACCCACACCAAAAACGCTGCTATTAAGCCAAAAGCCAACCTGTATCATATAAGTTTATAATTGTCAACCAATTAAAATCTTTATGATTTATTGTCCTCTAAATTATATATTGATTACCTATAGGGCATAGCTTTCATATAAACATCCATAGGTCTGGGTCCAGCGGTATATTTCGAGATTATTAATGGTAAAATTATTTGTAACGGTATCATGGGTACGGCCATAAAAGCAAACTTCTCTTTGGGAAAACCGGCTTCTATAAGCTTTAAACTGGTTACTGCATCGCATGCAGAAAATCCGATCTACAGAATAAAACAATCAAGTAAACATAACGAAATTTGTGCTATAAATCTTATAATTGCTACATATTATAATTGCAAATTATAATATTTAACCTTTGCAGTTAAGAGAAATATAATCGTGGTCTTTATAGCTGGTAATTTAACTATATCCCATAGTAGCTTGTATGCATGCTTTATATCCATGTTTAGCTCTTCGCCCTTTGAAATTCTGCCTTTGTCTTCATGTTTAAATAACGCAATAAATGTTGTTGTGACAATAAACGTCCAACCCCAAAAATATAAAAATCCTAAAAATAAAATATGTTACAACCCAAATATACATTTTATATATGAAAATATTAATCTTTTCAATTGTTAAGATCATCTTACCGGGTAAAGTTAGTATGCCTTCATCAGAAGGAATCGACCTCAAGTAACTGTTGCAAAATTCAGCGGACTCCAGCGAAATAAATAAAACATAGCCAATAAAGTAGCCCGCTGTTTGGCCGACGCTGTTGCAGGTAGACGCATAGCCGACGTTGCACCTTGATGAATAAATTAAAATTAAACAAGCTTTCAAGCTTAGAAATATTGCTGATGCATGTACACAAGGATATTTCAGAAGTACCTTTTAAGCATTGTAAGTGCCCATCCATCTACTACAATATCCTGAGTCGCGGCGAGTACGTTTAAGGAGAAAAATAATGCAGTCAACATTTCGATATTGGGCTTTTCATATTCCTTTCCCAACCAATGATTTACGTAATTTGACAAGAGAAGCATGAATAAACCCATCAAATATTGAGTAGGAATCAACCAAGTTTTTCTCCTTCCAAATTTTTGAGAAAAAATGGAGTCTACTAAGGGCGCCCAAAAGAGTTTCAACGAAAACGGCCATTGTACAAAACTAAATTCTGCCTGTGTCAACAAGAAACATATAAAAGATACATTACTTTCCGTATAAATGTTCTAACATTAAATCAATCTAATTTACAGAATATATATATTCATCTTATTTGATCAAATAGGTTCCACAATATTCAAAATCCAATCTTATATTCAATATCACTTTAAAGATGATATTCATAATCCATTCTTATTTTAAGACATCTTAAGTAATGTCTTAAAATGCTAATACAACTGGTGTTGTATTGTCATTTTATGACATCTTAAACTGTAAGACAGTCTCAAATATAAAAATCGACTATGGCTACTATTCATAGTTAATATTTATATTTAAGACTATTTTAAATGAAGATTTAAGATGTCACGAACCAATCAACGAGCAGTATATACGTTAAGACATTACTTAAAACATGAAATAAAAGAACAGAACACAGCTGGCATTCGATTTTTAAATGCTGGCATTCGATTTTTATATTTAAATTATTAAAATCATCTCAAGTTTTAAGGTGTCATAAACTAATTGTATAGGCCAATATTCATAGTCGATTCTTATATGTAAGACTGTTTTAAATCCAGTCTTAAAATGTCATCAACATCACAAGTCGATATTCATAATTGGTTCTTATTTCAAGACTGTCTTAAGTAACGTCTTAAGATACTAATACAGTTCTGTAATTAACATTTTAAGACTGTATTTAAGACGGACTTAAACATAAGAATCAATTATGAATATTGGTCACAATTAGCCATATTAGCTTCTTAAGACATTACAGTCTTGAAATAAGAACAAATTATGAATAAAATAATCTGTTAATTAAAAATTAACTTTAAATAAAATAAGATAATCTCAAATACATAAGATTAGATTATAAATACCATCCTAGGAACATTCCACATATTATTACACGATAAATGTTCAACATGGCATTAGTAAAAAATTTTTAACAAATCTCAAGGAAATTATCTAGGTATATCTTAATATCACTCAAGGTGCTTTTTAACAAGAGATATTACAGTATAATCATTTCATCTTTGTTCAACATTAGTAAACAATATAATAGGATATAATTATTATATTTACTATGTTCACTGTCTCTTTTCAAAAAGCACCTTAACGATATTTTTTATTTACAATTGACAGGATAATTGTGGAAGAAAGCTTTCACATACCTGTTGTCGATAGGAAACTCCTCTATTCTGCAACAGCATGGGGATGGAGCCGCATAATCCCAATGGGATACCCTGCAGCAGGTACAAGAAGAATAAAATTGCAATATTTTTTTCATCCCCTCGCAGATCAGAGGGTTCCTGGCTGCTACTCGAGTCGACGATGCCATCCTCCGTAGATCGATCCTCCTTGTCAAGTTTTCTCCTCATATTAACATCCATACAAGTGAGTCAGCAATGAATATTCACGCTCGTGCCACGTTCACGCACCGCTGAATGACTTTCAAGGTTAATCACCGATTAGGTTAGAATCTCCGCTTGTCACCGCATATCGTGGACGAATGGACGCGCGCAACGTGGGATCGCATCGACGACGATCAAATTCTCGGAGAAACGACGGTGAACGAGCGAGTGATACTCACGCTGGTCGACGTCGAGTCGTTACTGACGACGCGATCATTGCGGGTACATAACCTTCCGCTGCAGTCACAGCGGTTATAATTAAAAAGGAAACTAAATGTCGAAACGACAGTTTGCAATGTGAAATTCAATCTTTCAACCTTTCTCTTTATATTGACATTGCGACGACGGAAATGTACAAGAAACAAAGCAAGAACAACACGAGGACAGAAACTCCAAACAGCAAACACTGTCGCGTTGCCACGTTGCCTTTTATTAGGACACGTCAGTTATACTTTGTTTTTTTCTGTGCAACGTCACGTGCGTGCTAGACGGCAGACGAAGTATTAAAGCGCCACCTCGCGTGAAACGATTCATGGAGGGAAGATTAAATAAAGCTTTAGGGGTGACTTCGATCAAATTCCGATTAACTTAATCGGACGATTAATTTAACCATAAAATAAATATCTGTTCCTACCAATATAGATTAACTCTAATCCTGGTTTAACTTACTTTTCACCTTTTCCTAGTTCTAATGCTCATTTCTACCAATGTAGATTACCTTTAATCTCAGTTTAATTTACTCTCTTTATTATTTTTAGAAATAGAAAAAAACTGAAAAGTAGGTAACAAAAATAAAAGTTAATCTGCATTGATAGACGGGTAGTCAGGATTTATAGTGTCAGAATTTATAGATTATAGATTAAATTCTTATATTTAAGACTATACATATATAAATTAATTCCTAAAGACTCCTTAATGATACAAAATGGTTGAATATAACAGGGCAATAATCCTTCTCCCCAACAAATTTATCTTTTAATAATTTTAATACATTTTAGATTGTTATTAGAGTTCGTTTTTATATTATAGTTTCCGTTAATAAGTGGAGGTAGAGGCTCACTGAAATAAATTAGTTTGTAAAAAAAATTTTTTATAATTACAACATCATATTATCTCTGAGGATGATTCAAAAGTGAGTCAAAATATATAAGCGGATTATTAAAGTTGTTTTGTTAACCGTATTGGTTTGCATAAGAATTACCATGCTTGACTTCTATTGCTCTGTTATATTCAACTATTTAAGACTATCTTATGTACAATCTTATAAGATATTATGAATCAATTAGAAAGTTGTATTAGTATTTTATTAAGATGATTTTAAAATAAGAATAGATTATGAACATTGTCTTAAGAATTAAAAAAAGAATAAAAAATTAAGCCAAGATTATAAAAATAATTTACATTAAAATAGGCAAGAATCGCTGAAGAAAATCTCTAATATATACTGTACAGTTTGTTTTCAATTTTTTTTTCTTTTTGATACATTAAATGTAATTCTATTAATTAATAATTTTATTCGTATAATGCCCATTTCTATCAATCGGAACGGGGACATTAATAAAATAATACTAATTAAATTAATTGGAGATTAATTTGATCGAAGTCGCTTTCAGATTCTTAAATTGCTATACTATATGATTGTATAAACAGATTTTATTTTTTGTGTGCGTGCTCCTCCTTTATCAAACAGTTGGATGAGTGATAATAAAATTGTGTGATTATAAGTCTTACTTATAAGCTTTCCTTATGTAATTACAAGTAAACACGTCGCAGCTTTCATTTTTCGATGCTACGCCGACAGCCAACTTGATCAAGTCTTTTATGGATGTGCTCACCGTACTGGTATTGAGTACATTATTTCGTATTCTGCAAAAATGTAAGTTAATTGATCAAATTCGTATCGCGAAGTATTTAAATATTGAGAAAACTTGCATACAGATTGGTAAGATGATATCTCCGATTTGTATTCAAGATCTCGACGTCTTTTCCGACATCAGACAAGTAATCTTTTTGAATTTCGCAAGTTAATCTGGCGACACATCTTGGAGAGATCACAAGTTTACTGCTTGAACCATCTTTTTGTATCTGTCCATAAAAAAAAAACACTTCCTCGGTAACAAATTTTTCTTAGAATTAATTGTACAATTTTTCAGAATTTCTACATAAATTTTAAAATAATATTTCATAAATATTTCTATAAATAATTTTATAACTTTTTAGAAAATTTCTCACATTTTTTACAGATAGGAAAACTTTAGAAATTCTATCCTTTCTAAGGCTTTTCATTCTATAATTAAAAAAAATTATAAAATCTGAAGAAGTTTGAGATATTTTTTTTCTTCACAAATTTAAAATAATAAAAAATTCTTAATAACATTAGAATCACTTTCATCAAGACTTACCAATGTTTTTGCGTGAAGAGAGATTATTACATACCTTAGCTAAATTTTCCCTCAACATGTACAAAATATAATCCATTTGGAAATTGGTTTGCTCTTCCTCCGTAAAAGTCTCTGATCTTTTTCTTCTACCAGACACGAAGCTAATTGGCAGAAGAACAGGGTTTGAAGCTAACGCCGCTGCTGCCCCAATCAATGCAACGCCTGCTAAAGCCTTTAATGCTATTGCCTTAATGAATAAATATAATTCTTTGTTTATTTATTCGATCGTTTCCATTTTTAGGTGAAAAATATTTATCCTCTCCTAATATATATACCTTTTGTGTTTGAATATTTCCTTGTGGCGTGCTTGCATCCGGATAATTCGCATCACTTGGGCCGAATTCGTCACCATCGGCCAATGTTCCTGAAATCCCATAAGTGCTGATCGAACCTCCATGTCCAGCTGGTCTACCATAGCCTCCATAACCACTAACGACGTAACCATATCCTCCACCGTTTCCCGAGTTGTATCCTCCATTGTTTCCCGAGCTGTATCCTCCACCATTTCCCGAGCCATATCCCAAAGTGATGGGTCTATTAGCAGTTTCACTTGCTGGACGTGGTCCATACCTTTTGTTTTCATAAAAATTGATGCATAAGATGCAATTATAATGTATAAATGCAATTAACGTTGGAAGTCTTCTTCCTTTTTCACAAATTAAAAAATTTGTTTAAACATTCATGACCTTTCGTGTACGATTTTTTTAATTCAGCAAAGAGACATCTTTCTGTTCCTGCTTGTCTCTCTTTCTTTCAAGTCTTCTTTGAGTTAATACAGAAGGCGACGGAGATTAGCGGAAAATTTATGATCGCGGGAAGTTGGGTAAATTTACCTGTCTCCCAACTGACTTCCTGCGTAGACTCCGTTTCCGTTTCCTCCACCGGGCCTATCACCGTTTCCTATAGAACCTGGGAGTCGACTTTGCGTTTGCCATTCGTATCTGAAAGGAAACTTTGCGTTTTCTAAAATATTTCCATACGTGAAAGATAACTTTTAGCATTACCTATCAATGGGTTGACGCTCGCTATATTGGGAGGAATATCGTCCGGTCTCTGAAGGAATCCTGTTGTAATTATAATCCGGTCGTGCCAATCCGCTGGAACTGTATTTAGAACTGCAGCAACTGGAACTTGCAAATAAAAATATTCCGAATAATCCGAATTGTTGACGAGCTGTCATTGAACTTTTTTTATTATCACATTTTAAGTTTAAGAAGAAAAACTATGATCAAATCTAAAATATATTGACTTATCTCTTTCGAGACTCGAGTCGCGATGTAAAACAGTTCTCGGTTTCTTGTTTCTTTCCGTTTTTTTTGTTTCTTCGTCGTCGATGTTATCCAGAGCAAGCTCCGACAAGTTTTTACCACGAATAGCATTTGCCAAGAATTTGTCTTCCGAATTGGAGAGGTTCTTTGAATTTTCGGTCGTCGTCGTATTATCACTTTTCTCTGCTAACGTACAACAAACACCGAAGAGGACAGAGAGAATTAGAACGTGCGTCATTGTCGCGAGTATTTCACTTGCTGCCCAAGTTCAAAATGTTCCGGATATCGAGTATCAAGTACTATACGTGAGTAGTTCCAATGTTGCAAGAAGTCCGACGAGCATTCGTTCTAACACAAAAGTGGCTCTCTAATTTCCCAAGTTTCACCTATTTATATAGTAGTCATGCATGGGATGCTGTCGCGTATTCACCCCTCAGGGACGAATCCAAAACTTTTCTGCGGTAAAATCTACAAAATAAGCAAAAGTTCCTCTCTCTACGTTTTTCCTCTCTCTATATTTTTTAATATTTCTTTTTTTTCCAGTAATGGGTTTTACTCGAAAACTTTATAGAAGTCTATTACTTTGGTAGGTTTTATTTATATATTTGTACACTGAGAAACCCATTTAGTTGAATCAATTAATTTCTTATTTGGATATAGGTAAACAAATTCTTGGTTGATGCAATAAAATAATTTAGTTAAAGCAAAGCATTCAGTTATTGTAATATTTTATTTGTTTTCGATAAATAATCTTATCAGATGTCAATGTTTATTAAAAATAAGATGTAATATAATAAAATGTTACAATAACCAAATGTTGGTCAACTAAATTATTTTATTGCATCAACTAAGAATTTATTGTCAACTAAGAATTTATTTGTTATTATTCAAACAAGAAATTAATTGATTTAACTAAATGGGTTTTTCAGTATATACATATATACTTGTTATTTATTTCATATTTAAGTTAAAAGAAGCAACATAATTTTTATAGATAACTACAGTTATTTACAATAAACGAACGTTGTGCAATAAATAATAATAATAGTAGTAAAGCGATCATTAAAGTTCATATTTAATGCAAACTATATAAAAATAGGTAATAATATAAAAATGTTTGCGAATAGATTACAATAATTATAAATATTTATTACAGTAATTAGAAACAAAATGAAATAATGAGGTATTTATTCTGACTAACGATTTGATAATTTCTACTCTTATTCTTGCTGCATAACATAAGTGATTGCAGAACATATAATTTTTACATAAAATAATACCATAACGGCTGCGTCCCTGAAGTCACAAAGTGTGACCAAACGTCAAGTAGTACAGGAGCGCTAGCGAAAATAAAAGTGTCGCGAATGAGTCAACAATTGTCACGCCAACACATTAATTAAGATTTCCCATCGTTATTGTTTTCATCATTTGCTTGCGAAATTCGACAGATTCGTGAGACGGGATTACACCATCTACTTCACGCCTTGAGTTATAACACCTTACGTTTCATTTTGACCCTTTAAGAAACCCATTCAATTCAGTCAACTTTCTCTCTTATAATGAATGCCCAATTAATTTTATTTTTGCGGAAATATATTATAAAACTCAAATAATTCTTCTTCCGTTTTTTTTTTACTTTCCCTTTATGTTCGCTACGGTTCTTGCCCTTTCCGCATCACGAAAGTCTACTTCTCTTTCTGTCGGTGAAAATTTAATATGTAATCTCAATTTCTTTTAATCTCTCTGATATACTTTGCGAGAGAAAATTGAGACGATCTTTACGACAAGAAATCTGATCCACGAGAAATAAATTTGAGAGCAAGTAAATAAAGAACAACTAGGGCCGAAATATTTCGTCGGATTGACGATTTTCCTTCTGTTTCATTCCTTTAACGAATTTTGCCATTGCGAAATGTGAATAGGACAATCTGTTCCGCCGTGGAAGCCGCTAGTGTAACCAATGACTAAAATTATGCGAATACACAATGTTTTAGTCCTTGTTATACCTTGTACTACGAAATATTTGCAACAGTGAAAAAAATCCTCGATTCAGAATGTCGGAGATGTCCTTGTAAAACGACGATAATAGTACAGATTACATTTGTGTCACCTTTTCAACGTATATAATTATCATTATGACGACCATAGGTAATAGCCAAATTGATTACTAATCAATTACCGTTTTATTAGTTGTTTCGTTACTTGTAATTCTGAGAACTGAATAATCCTAAACTTTACAATCCTGAGAAACATTCCAAATTTGAAACAGAAAGAGGGGCGTTTCCTCGACCCTCTACACGCGAGCGTTCGAGCATGACGGAAAAGCGCGTGTACATCGACAATTGTGTCGAGTACGGATATTCGATCAACCGCAGAAAGCGGAACGAGACACGAGCATTAATTTAAGCGGAACCGACGACCCCCGCGAGGGCCGGCAAGTTACGATGAAAGAGAGAACTCGATTCTATTCCGTGGATGCTGGGGATGGGACATTAGGGGCCTAATTTAAAGAAAAGAGGGGAAGAGGGTGGCTGCAACTCGTTAGGGGATATTCCCGAGTGGGAACAGGATGGGACACAGAAAGAGAGAGAGGAATGGAGCCGGGGTGGCCCGGAGAAGATACGGGAGATCGCGGAACGGAGCGAGAGTAATCAATACGCATTCACACGCGGTGTCTCGTGTTCCCCGGTTTCCATAGGAACTGACGCCCACGCATGCGTCGGTCTAGCAATGTTGCTGTATCAACGAGATCGTCTGGAGGTCCGAATCAGTCTCGCGCCAACCATTCCGTGCATGAGAGACCGGCTGTTGCCGATCAGCAATGACAATTGGCAAAATCATGAAAGAAACTGTGTCACATCTCTAAGAGTGGTATTCATAGTCGATTCTTATTTAAGATTGTCTTAAGTACAGTCTTAAGATGTCATAAGCAATCAGAGGACCATATTAGCATCCTATCACTACTTAAGACGATCTTAAAATAAGAACCGACTATGAATATCGGCCTAAGATGATGCGATGGTACCAGCGATCTCAAGATATACACTTTTATACATCGCAATCTCGCTCCTAAATTGATTTCAATATCTCTCATAATTTCATGAAATGATGAAGCATTTCGCTGACTAAATGTATGTAAGAAGTAGAATGAATGTACAGATCGGTACACAAGCGTACATGTATAATACGTTAACAATTCCAATAACTTTACATTTATATAATAATAAAATATTAAAGAGAAACAAAATGCAATTTTTTGTATTTCCTCCACGAATAGATTGATGGACTCTTCCGCTAAACATGGACATAAAAACAGTCTAGAAAGAGCAGATATTCAGCCCTTAACCGCTATGATATCTGCAGCTACTTCAGGAACGATCGGCGTCTCCGGAGTCTGAAGCACGATCAACCAAACTGTGCGGGATTATTCCCCCGACGACGGTCATCCTGGTTCCTCTATCACCGTCATTCGGGGGTTCAGCCGTAGCGTCCATCCGACGGATGTACGTTCAACCAACCTCTCTCCCTCCGTTCCGACTTGGCCACCCTTTTGATGGTACGTAGAGTCGCTGCGACGAAGGGGAAGAGGGTTGATCGTTGCGGCGCGCCTGCGTCGAGTCCCCAATGACGACTTGGCTTGGAGGTAGGTGCTCGACCCGGACGCAGTTGGGAGAAAACAAGCGGTAGACTGCCGCTGTTCCCGCGTAACGTGGGCTTTTTCTCGTCGAGTTTTGGCGAGTAAGAGAGATCGCGCGGCGCGAACAAGAAGGTAACAAGCCGAGATTGTAACGCGGTTGGTCGGTGGTCATGGTGCGAAGGTGAAGGTGCGGTGATCGCTCCAGGTGAAACTTGAACGATGGTGATGCAAGGCTCGGGCGTAGCGGATATAATAGCGCGAAAAAAAAACTGACGTTCGATAATATAGCGCGCGTTAAGTTCATTGAACCTTTCGTGGATCTGCGGGTGTTGCGGTTGATGCGACTCGAGTGTACTTGAGAGCGTGTTGGATCCACGGCCGCCGCTGCAGAAAGTGATGATGCGCTTCAACTAATTACGCGCGAATTCCGTATTCTACGTATCGAATTAGCATCGATTCTTCATATAAGCATTATATTATTATTATTGCACCGTGATAGTCGCGAGAAGAACTGTTGTTCTGTGCCCCTTTAATTTCTAGAGATTGTCCTCGATATTTCTGTCCATTTGCGTCTATGTGCGTCTTGCGTGTGTCGTATTGTTTCTGGTGCAGCCGGATGTGGCGCCGAGAAACATTACGATAGATGCATGTTTGAAATAAAAGAAAAGAGAGTACATTGGTCTTTATATAGTGCACTGTGTTGAGGTTTTTGAATTACCGATTGCATGTGGGTCACGAGTTGCATTCGTTCCAGCTAATGAGATAGAAGGTTCGCCGAGCTAAGAGGTAAGCCTGTTAACTGGCGTTACTAATGGAAAAAGTTATTGTCGATGCAAAAGCGATTCGAAGAACGTTGGAGTTGAATTAATATATATAAAAAGAAATTTATCAGCGAATTAATTAATCTTATTAACATAAAAAAAAGTTAATCAATTTTCTGGTTTTTAATTTTGAAATTGATCTAATGAAAAACTGTAAAATTATGCAGAATAATTATATTTGTTAGAATTCGAAGAAACCTTGCCACAGTTTAAATGCGCTGAGTCTTTTACTTTGAAGAAGAGACCTTCGAAAAAATTTATTGGTCGAAGGACATATACTATAATTAATTTTAATTGACATGATTGATAGCGATTTGTAATTTGTTTTAAATAATTATTTCCTTTGATGTAAAACATGTATTTTTTTTTAACGTTGATTCGACCATTGATTACATAAAATATATCTTAGCAGTAAAGAATTTTAATAAAGGAAGAACCATCGTAAACAGTTACAAATTTTTATCAAAGGGATAAAAGTCACGTGGCTATAGTAGGTGTCTGCAATTTATCGTGTCCTTAACCTCGTAGAAAATCAATGTTCTTCACATACCTCTCCAAACTGTATGTTCCAAATTATGATGTTACACAATTTAACCATCTTCATTTACAATAATAAATGAAATTAATAAGGAATTTTCAGAACAACACAAAGTCCAAAGATGTCTTATTATGTCCCAATTTTTGGATTTTATGTTGTCCAAGTTCATAATCTCTCTTTCCTCATAGAGAGAAACATAATGCTTTGTTAAAAAAATTTTGTCAGTAGTAGATAAATAATAAATAGAAAATATGACAAATATATATTTATATTTCATTTTCATATTAATATTTATATCGAAATTATTCCGTAAAAGTCGATTTTGCAATTTCTGTACAGTCCGCGCGTTCGCTACTTGAAATTTAAATAAAGCACTAACTATAGATGAGCGTCCCTTAAGATATGCAGGATTAAAGGATGTTCTTTCCGGCACAAAAGGATCGGTAATGAGTACTACCACAGTGTTTGCACAAGAATCGCGCTTCTTTTGCCTATGACCCTTCATGGGTTGCTTGTAATGCAGGGGCGTTCGCCTTGCCAAATTGTTTAGAGGAAAACGCGTTTAATGTAAATGTAAATGGTTTCTAAAATAAATTCGATAGAGAAATACTGGTAATGAAGTACAATTTATATTACAATTTTAGGAGATACAAATTTGAATAATTGACGAACGTAAATTAAATTTTATTTTCTATACATGATTAGCCATATAATTTCTCTCCTTGAATTCTTCTATTTTATCTTGCGAAGTATTATAAAATAATAATACTTTTTATATGTTAATCTACAATTTATATAATGCAATGTTCAATATATTTGATATCAATATTATATAATTATATAAATTTTTTTATAATTATGATCGACTCTGTATTTGTTAAATTGTAAATTTAAATTGTTTAAGTACTGTAGACGAATAATCTATATTTTCTGATCAAGCGGCGCGACGCCAAGTATATAAATATATATAACAGGCCGCTTGACCGCTTGACGTGTAAACGTCATTGTGTATATATTTATGCCGTTACCAAATTCGCGACGCTACTACTAGCTTCTTTATCTGGAGTTTTAACATTAACAAACTTTAGATTAAAATTACTCATAGAAACTAAAGCCGCAATCAAAAATCTAAAAACACTTTTATTATATAATGTCATCGGTATCTTTCGATTGCGACCAGTCCGAATAAAATTGATGCAGCCGATACCTGAGACCTGGAGATCGTTTCTCAAAAAGAGACCATTTCAGTCTATCAAATTTTTTCAGTTGTACGTGTGATACATACACGCCAAGTTTTTTCTTTATTATAATCCAGTTAACAGTTTTAATTACTTTTAGTCGATCTTATTTGTCTTACATGAAATACTTGACTAATTACATTTATTTCATATCCGTTTTTGATTAAAAAGAATATATTCAACATCTTTTTTTATGCACTTGGAGTAAATTTTTTTCTTTTTTTAAAAAGGTTTTTCTCGAATAAAAAAATATGATATCGACCATCTGCCAACTTCGTCTCCAAGACATCCGATGTGTAAAGGCTCGACTAGATTTTGATCCCCAACTCTCCTCCCTACTAAGTCCTTAACTTAAATCTTACGAGGGTACGACGCCATAGGAAAGGGAGCAAATCGCGCGTCTTCCATGCTGCTGCTATCCGCGTGATTCTCGAATCCGAACTGTTCTCTTTGCAGTTGCGGTGTTCTCCTCATCAAGGATTATAGGGTATTCTCAATTGTATGATGATGGCGTGGCACATCTCTTGTGACAAGGGACGCATTCCTTCCGTGACAATTCCGTCATTACTTCCAGATATTATATGTTTATTATACAAGATACTTTCTTATTCAAGATACTTTCTCAAATATTGTAGATTATCAATACTATTATATAAATTCGCAGGGCACTTGGACTTCTATTGATATTGAAACCGTCTAATGTAATTATTTATATAATTATTTATAGATTTTTAATTTGTCGTATCTCTGACCATCATCACGCATTATATGAGATATTAAGGCTCGGTTCATCAATGTAAAAATTAGAAAAAGATAAATAGTAAGTTAAATCGAGATTTAATCTTATATTGATAAAATTGGGCTTTAATATATCATTTAATATGCGATGAAGGTCAGATAGCTGCATTTAGAAACAATTCCGAAGTTGATTAAAAACCGTGGCCTTTATACCATTTCTTTCTTCGTTCATATTTAATTACTTAAATCTAAAAATTAACTCAGTTCATTTATATATAATATATGTAAATATTGAAGACAATCTTTTTAAAACAATTAATTTCTAATTTGTGAATACAATCATTTCTATTCTATAAAAGATACTTTTATTCTTTAAATATTTTGAAATGAAATCTCACTTCAAAAGAGTGTAAATATTGCCACTATTAAAAAAGAGTTTGCATTCTTGAAAAAGAGTGACAGATTTCACTCTTTTAGAGTGACATTCACTACAAAGGTATAAAATCTCATTCCTTTCTTGGAAAGAATCTCATTCCAGAAGAGTGAAAAGTCAATTTTAAAATCTACCACTCTTATTCAAAAGTACAAATGTTTGAGTACAAAATCGATGAAGAATTCGAAACTGAGATTTTGACATTCGAACATTCCCGGATGAATTTTTTCGAGGGAAAAAGATCTTCGAGCATTTTGCGTATCGTAAATCTCAAAGTTGAGCCCGTGAAAAATTGCTATGGCGCGCGTTTAATCCCGGCTTTTAGGTCGAACGTTTGTACTGAGAGGGTGCAAAGGCCCGAAAATCGGCGCGCGGGCCATTATCCCTGGGAATTCTCTCTCCCGGAAGCCGATGGAATCCATCGATATAGTTCAAATACGTGTGCGCAGCTGTTGTAAAATCCTTACTAGTGATCGCGCGTTTCACGTATACATTCCATATTTGAGATCTTATGACGAGAAACTATAGAAAAGAAATAGTGCATCTCACCGATTTGTTGAGAAATAATAAATTCGAGATAAAAATAAATTCGTACGTTTCAATAAAAATTGAAATAACTTCTTATCTCCATTTATTACGCTTTGATGAAAAAAGCACTTTTAACAATAAAGCCTAGTCCAGAAGCTTGCTTTAAGAGACAGTAAGCTGTAAACCTATAAGAAATTGATCAATCATAGTCGATTATTTTTCTTATATTCGACTGTGATTAATCAATTTTTTAGGACTAAACTTAACAGTTGTAACGATATCAATTAAATTATCTAATGTTTGTAAGAATTTGTGCAAATTTGTCTTTCTTTATGTAAGCTTTGATTATTCATAAAAAAGGAAAGATTCGCTTTTTTAAAGTAAACCAAGAATAATATAATGTTAACAACAACAGTTTGATCAATTGAAAAAATTCATTGTAATATATAGGATTTCAAATTTATTCTTTCTCTGTGTATTTTTTTCGAATCTGTAGAATTTTGAATTCTATAGAAAATGATGGCAAATGTTTTTTTCATTTTTCTGTAGAATCGAAGAAAAGAAAGAACAAATATTAAATTCCATTTGACAAGATTTTTTAAATTGACCATATTGTTGTCATTAACATTATCTTACATTTCATAAAGTATATTAACACAGTCCTTTCGCTGGTAAGTGGATTCGCTTGAATGATGATTCTGCAATTAATTGCAGAAAGATCGACAATTGTATTGTGATGTCTATACCTCAAAACGTACTTCGCAAGAGACGTATATTTGCGTACGCGTGTTCGGGACGCGTGAGGGTGCATTCGTTTACCCGAAACTCGATTTCACAGCTGCCTCGTAATTGAATTTCAAGTGCCGGCGCCGGATATGGGCGTGGGTGGAAACTCATAAGGCCAATGTCGAAGGCCGAGCTCGGCTTCTTCGAGTAATTGGATTTTATAGGTTGTCGCGCGATGGACCGATCGTTAGATATCGAGACACATGCACTTGGGAAAAAGCGCAGCACTTTTATTTAATTGATTATTCATTGGAAAATATTAAGTATGTATTGTGTACATAGAGTAGCATTTTTTTCTTATGTATGAATGTGCTAAAAATCCCATCGAGATTTCCTTTCGAAGAGGTTGTTGATAAATCGAGTGAAGAAACTAGGGATGCGAAAATAGATTATCTTGAAACAGATGTGCGAGGTGTGTTACTAATGCAACAGCGCCAAGGGAATACGAGCTAGCCAATGATGGTCAGTGGCAGTCCCTCGCTTTTAGGGGACTACCTAAAAATCGTTGCACCTGACGCTAGTTCTCCTCGGAATCCAATCAATATTTTATTTCCTGAAAATTTTCCTGAAAATTGCCACTTGTCGTTCTTATAAAATCGACGTGTCATTACATAATGTTTATCAATGTACTTTCCAGACAGCTTCGATTAATCATCTGTCTCAATCGGTAAATATTTAAATTCGCATTATGCATTCTCTACGAAAACTTACATCTCTTAGATTATTAAAAATTGCGTACGTATTTAGATAATAAAATTTCATATCGGAAAATCATTTATAATTCTTATAATTAGTCAAACATTGAAGTAATAAAGAATGTAGTTTACTTAGCATTATATAAATGCTTCGAGACATTTAATTGACCAATCAGAAGAAAGAATTGTACTAATTAATCGATCAAAGAATATTTCAAAACATTAATTAGCATTAAGTGAATCATAAAGTGATCGAAAAGTAGTTAAAAGAAATATACTCATCATGAAGATGAAAACAAATAGCAATTAATTTATTTGTTCTCTAAATTCATGTCTAAAAAAATATCATATATTAGAACATATATATATAAAACATATATATAAAAGGACAAGACAAATAAGAAGCAGTAGCCGAACGAATGTATCTTATTCCCAGCTTTTGAGAGAGCGACTTCCTTCTCTCAGCAGTAATTCTAAGGACGAAAGAAACATTCAGAAAGCGGGAGAATAAGACATCACGAAAGACCAAGGGGAAACCAATGCTATTACAAGACTATCTATATCAATCAGGATGCTGTTTAATCTCTTGAGCGCTTAAGAGGCGCGAACTGACTTGAGATAAGGCCACCGTATTACCAATGTTTTAATAAAGCTAATTACTGTAACAAAAAACTTTTCTCTGACAACGATCTTCCGTTGATAAAAGACAATGGACGCGGTAAAAAATGATTTCTGTTGTATTTTGTTTTAGGAAGAAAATGTGGAGCTCGGTTACCGCAGCTGGCACTGAAAATGGACCAGCACCACCTTCGAGGAGCAAGCATAGTGCCACCTTACTTGCCGGTCACGTATATCTTCTCGGTGGTCGAAATGGAAATCTACCTCTCAAAGATCTCTGGCGATACAGCCTTGGTGAGCCTTTAAATTTTTGCGCTTCTATGGCAGCTCGTACACCATCGCGCGTATTACATTAATCACTGCGTCTTTAAATCTTAGGCTATGATTATTGGCAATGCGTTGCTTCGAGAACATAAAAAATCCCGATAATTTTCGAGAGTGATACTGCAGTATTTCGAGTGGCTCCAAGTACGCGATATAATACCAACGTCGTTTCTGACCAGCGCACCCCATCGCATCTCCTGGCGCACCCCCTAGGACGAGGGTGCGCGACGGAATTTGAACGGGGTTCAGTCTGATCAATAATGCACCATTATTAAAGCCTACGTACATCAGTTAAATCCGCGGATGCTACTCCACAATTACGTGGTGTTTCCACGGAGATCAGACATACGTGAATTAATTGCGTCCGCCGACCGTAATCGGTGGCTTATGTACATGACAGGGAGAGGATTTTCTTCCGCCTGAAACGTTCCATCCGCTTTTATTCGCATTCATCCCTAACACAGGGGGAAGAGTTAATGTCTTATCCCGTTTCTGAACAATTAAAATCTCATATCATAACTCTTTTTGCTATGTGTTCTGTATATTTTTGATTAACGAAACCAAGGAGCTTATTCTTATGATGCTACGTAAGATCATTTAAAAGAATAAACGTCTTGAAGCAATCGCGAGAAAGCGATTTATGAAGTCAAGTATAGTCGATGTAACACGAATTCGTTTCGCTCGTGCTTGCACATCTCTTAATCAGAGGGTATTGTTCGGCCGTGTGCTTGTTCGGGTGAATATTGAAGCGGCAGCGAAAGGGTTAGCGGGTAGCGTTTCGTTTCCTGGGGCAAACAATGTTCCTGGCTGTTTCTACCCCCTGTTTTAAAAGCCCGGCTTTGTCGTTCTACTTGATCTCGCAAAAATATTGTGATAACTCGAAGAATCACAAGAGTAGGTACTTCAGCTGAAAAACCGGTTTTTATTGCATCTTCTTCTATTTTCGATTATCAAAGGAGTAACTATTCTTGGAGAGAGACAAATTTTATAAAGAAATTTAATTGATAAAAAAAACAAAGTTGTAGAGGAGAAAGAGGAACATCAAAATTCATTTTATAATTATATTCTTGTTGACTGCGTTCAACAGAAAAAACAGCTTTGCATCTGTTGTAAGATTCTTTAATATGTTGTTGTTCTTAGTTTTTTATTAGATTTCAATATATAAATTAATCACATTAAAGAATCTTATAACCGTTGAAAAGCTGTTTTTCTATTGAACGTAGTCATTTTCTTAGAGAATGTAAATCTTTCTTTATATAAAGTTCTGCCTAAAAATCTTCAATATTCCCGCTCATATTGTAAAGATATTTAAACAGAGGCAAAAGTGATTCTAATGGCTAAATTGTTGTACAAAGCATATCCAGCACATCCACCCATTCGGATTTCCTGTGTGCTCGAACACGTTGCTATTTCGCAAAGCATGCTTTTTTTAGACAAAAAGAGGTATTGTTCGTTTCACCAAAACAAGATACGACACGTATATTACTACGTAATCTATGTCGGACATCTAGTATCATTCTAGCGGTACCGAAGATGCTTCAGTCGGCACGTTACGGTCCTTACCCAGATTCTTTGTTCTCGAGCACGTTCCGAGGAGAAGCTGAAGCTTTCGAAGATATTGCAAAATTTTAGATGAATGTCGGCACAAATGTCATTCACGAATCATACATGTTTTATCCTCTCATTTATTTATGGATATTATAATTTATTTATGCATATTCTTCCTTCAAAGCGATTCCGGATGAATATGCTAAATAGAAGGGACAGAATGAGGATCGCGAGATAAAAGAAAGGCATAATATGAAAGATGTGAAATTATAGAGAAGGACGTGATTATGAAAGAATAGGATATAAAACTCTTTTCAAAATAATTTAATAAAATAAATAAGTAGAAAGATTCTACCATGAGTAGAAAGATTCCATCTGATTTTAAATCCAAATTTAATAGACTAAAATCTAATGGAAAGTTTCTTGTGTCGACCGATAGCTATCGTCTGGAACACCAGAATAAGATTATGTCAAAAAGAAGCATAAAATCAATTCGATACGCGAATGGAAGAAATAATAATTGGCACGTGCAGCAATATTTTTCTTTGTAGATTCATTCCGATATCCGCCAGAATAATATCTCGATAAAAAACGCAAATTTATGCACTACTCGAGCGAGCTTTTCTCGCTTTTATATATCTTTTATACTATCATCAGGGGAGCTCTGGCTTCCTTTTCACAATAGTTTTGAAGGACGCTCAGACGTCTGTTTTATTAAAAACTGGATATATATGAGAGATTTTTAATATTCTCTTCACGAACTGTTGTCATTATGATCGAAGACTCAGATCTTCCCTCCATTTCCGTCCTATCATGTATAAAAAATATATTTAGCTATATAAATATAGCTAAATTATTAATTAAGAAAAATTACAAAATATAAAACATCCATCTGCGATATCAATTATTAAAATAAGAAGTATATAGAAAAAAAAATTTAATTATTATATTTATAGAAAGTATCCTGTCACGTTGAAAAACGATTGAATTTTTGAAATAAAATGTAGGGTATATGAATTCTGCTGGGATAAAAGTCGGTTATGAAAATGCAACGAGTGCATTAGAAAAGCTCGACGTCTTGCGTTCTTGTGCATTTGTAACACGTGCACTTTTCATAATAGCTGCATACATAACCTAAAGGATAAGAATGTCGGATTACGTGACAAGCTTTTCTTTGTTTCTTTTTCAGCGGAAAGCAAGTGGGAGGAATTGCATCCGGGCGGCGAAAGACCGCCGGCTCTTCAGGAACATAGCGCGGTGGCGTATAAGGATTGCCTCTACGTTTTCGGCGGCGAACTGGGTTTCTCTGCGGGAACGGAGACGCCACTCTGGGTTTATAACGTTAAGGTGATACTTCGCAAAATATAATATTGTAGAATGCAATTGCTTCTGTAAAAATAGGAATTAAGTCGCGCGAATAATATCGCTTATAAAACACTTTTATGGAGATAAATATCGGTATATGTTCCCACTTCTGATAACGATTTCAACAGCTAGCGTTGTAATACTACATTGAGAAAACTCTTAATAATCTTCCCTACGATGAGGGGAGTTCTCGTCGAGAAAGCAGTGAAAACGAGAGACGAAAAAAATCGCACCCTCGAGAAATGTTGCTTAATCGATAGGAACGTTATCAGTTACGAGTTTTACGCAGTAGCGTGTTTCACTTTCCCTTGCCTCTGCGGTGACACAGAGGGATGATTTTAGCAGCGGGTGACAAGCTGCCAAGGGCAACCAAGGCTTATCCTGCCAATAGTGACTCGCGAATCGAGCACGTGTAGAAATTCACCGAGCTATCGTTGTTATCCTGTTGTGCTCCACGCATTGTCCAAGCATTCCTTGGGGAGAATAATACGTGCGACACGAAACGAGCAAGACGGGGTGGTTGGCCTCTTCCGTTTACGAGGAAAACGTCTCGCGTGCAGAAAATCAATCTTGTGAAATGAGCGAAGCTCGGAATCGATGTTGCTTGTTGTAAATTCTTGTAAACGAGACCTGATCTATTATGGACTTCGACCAATTTCAGCTTACGAAAATAACATTTCCTAATAATTTACCTTTCCGACATAAGAGGTCTTATAATGTTATAGTAACTTTAATTCGCGTTTTAACAAAGAATTTTGTTTTTAACAAAAGATATACAATATTTTAATATTTTGTACAATAACATGCAACAACTCATACGCTTATTACGTGCGTCATTTATATAGTTAAATGATTATATTATTTTAATGTAATCAGATAATGGATCAAAGAATTATATATTTTAGATTTTTTTACTTATTTACATTGTTTAATTGGTATGAGATTATAATCTGAATCTATATTCGGGTACACCTCAAATTTAAAGGAAAGGGAAAGGTATCGATGCGCGATATTGTCAATCAACTTTGGCGCAGTGGTCCAATATTGCCCTCCGTCTCGTTTACTAAATCGAAGGGTGCAAACCTTCCTTCTGATCACCGAAACAGCCATAGCGATTGCCCAAAGGCTATTCGGAGACTGCTCGTTGTTTCATTTAATCAGATCGTATAGGTCGTTCTTAACTAAATCTTGATAACAAATTCAATTGAAATCTTGATAGAGAATTTTAAATAAAATATATTATTCTCTCTCTCTCTCTCTCTCTCTCTCTCTCTCTCTCTCTCGCGGAAATATCTCGGAAACATATTGCAAACATCCGAAATTAAATAAATAAATTTAACTAGTGCACTAATTATCATCGTATTTCTTTTATCAAATCTACAAGTTATCAGAAATCTATGTCATGAATTTATTATGTCACGTTGAATAACGTCTGTCTGGAAATTAATTTTTCGACTTTGATGTAATGTATTGCGTTCTCTCGATTGTTGAGAATATCTATATGTATAATGCTTCATTCATATTAAGAGAATGACAAAAATGCATCAATATCGATAATAAATGAGTTCTTTCCTCGATAGAATAGTATGTTCAAGTAACTGGTATTACATACATTTTCGAAGATATATACTAGATTGCAATCGATCTCTGGAATATATATGTAGTTGCGGTATTAGATCTCAGTAACTTCAAGATATCAATTTGACGATATCCTAAGCAATTACTAGCTAATAAATTATAACCTATGTAATAAATTTATCTCCAATGTCAATTAAATTTTATATAACTTTCATTTATGATAAATCTGATGTGATAAAGCAATATCGAGGCAAAAAAGACTGAAAAATTTTGGAAAAATCTAATTAAAATATTTTTCTAAGTAAACAAATGATACTTAAGAATTTAAAAATAAATTAGTAATTTTAATAAGCTAATTACATATAATAAAATTAATTTTAAGAAAAAAACGTGAGCACATTAATTTTATTGAGATATATACAGGGTTGGCCATATTCGACGGAAAGATGTTTTTTTTTTCAATCATGGGAAACGTCGTTTTGAAAATACAAATATATATTATATATATATTTATGATATTATAAAATTTTATGTTGATTCTTATTCACTTTTCTTGTGCGACAGTGTTAACATTTGTGCTGACGTGTCCTCTAATTTCATACAATATTCAGAAATACATCTTTCGCGGGGCCTTCAAGAGCAATTTAAGTCGAGGGTGGTTTTTGGCAGCAGCTGGTGTTAACAGGCTTTCTCTCCGATTCATACCCTTGAAACCAGGCAGGGCTTCATTTTCCCAAGGGTAGTTGCCACTCACGTGCGAGGCATTAAAAATTAATAAGTTCGTATCAAACGTAAAATGCGAAACATCACGCGTCATCAATTCGTTCTATCGGTTATTTTCTTTTTTTAAGATGGAAAAGTTTATATGTTGGTTTTTTTAATTTAAGAAACCGTACATCTATAAATTTATATTTTAATTCTATCAATAATTAAATAAAATCTAATTTTATTCATGTACATTCTTTTACTACAAATCTACAAGTTTGCACTAAATTGCGTTGTATGACTTGATACGCGCTTTAATATTAGGCGAATAATTCAGTCACATCTAATTTTCCTTCGTCAGCAATGGTTGATTATCTCTTTCACTCGATAAATTATATCTACCGCGTTATTCTGACGATCTCTTTTACGTAGGTTTCATTGTTTGCGAGAATGTGCCTTATCTTTTCGCTCATTCCTGTCTCATTTCTCTTTAAATAAATATTATTGGATTCAATAAAATGTTTTGTTATTTTAACATATGACCTTTACTTGATGCTAATAATGCAAGCTTCAAAATTTAAAAATTATATAAATGAAGAAGAATATTTTGTTATATTCTATTAGATGAAACAAAATTGTATTGAATGGGAGAACTTCAATTCTTTTTCTATCGTATTTTATCCCGAGATTTTTTGGGTTGAGTTACCATGGTTACTCTTGGTCCATTTGTTTTTAATCATTGGACCATGGAGGAAATACGAATGTATCCCTTCGCTGTTTCTGTCTATTCGCTATGTATTATTGAAATCTGCGTTTCGAATGCGTCAGACAAACCTGATTGGCTAAGCCGGAGGGTTGCTCGGCGCGTTTGTTCTCTCCCTACTTCCTTTACCTCCCTGTCTCTTTCACTTTCCCTCTGTGTACTTCGTTAAAACTCTACCTTGTTTTCAGAATAGAAAGTGAAAGAAGGCGCGTATGCTGTAGCATTCCATTTCCTTTACAATTGTAATTTACAACAAAGTTCTTTAAAATTCAAAAGTAATGAAGGCTATTTTACACTACGATAATTTGTAATAAAATTGATATTTATATGAATCTTCTTACGGTTCATAAATTTTTTTCAAAAATTCATATCATAAAGCGTCAGTTATTCTAATATGTGACAAGATATGTATTCATAAACATGGCTAAATATCTCGAGGGTAGTAGATATATTCATAACTCCCTTGAAGAGCGGAACGGACCCGGTAGTCCTTTTGATGTGTAATGATAATCTTTTACCTTGCTCGGGGTAAAAGCTGTCTGTCCCTAAGCACGTTGATTTCTGGATCCCTATGGTACGAGTATGTCAACAGAGATAGTCGTTGCCAGCTAAGAGTGTCGAAAGTAATTACATAAAGCGCGCGTCTAAAGCCGATGGGTTGAAGCTACTTGATCATCTCTTGGGTGAATCTGAAGTTGATACTGGAAATTTGTATCTCGTCCTCATCTCAATTATAATTTTCATTACGCGGAAGGGAATGATCCTCTCGAGTGTATTCAACGAACAGTTATACGGTCCACTTGTTCATGTTGCAATTCCATGAACCATGGTATTTCGAAAGAAGAAGGCTAATGCGATTTTAAAACGCCAGTTGATACGCACGCTCAAATTTTCTGCTAGACTAAGCGATAAATCTCTTCGAGAAGGGGAGGCAACGTATTGATTTCATCGATATGTGTAAATATAATGGACGCGCGAAGAATGCTTTTTTCTGGGGCACACTTTTCATGGAAATTGTTCCAAGGTAACGGCAAGATAAAAATAAATCTACTATCCATCTATATAACGATATTTGAATATTCTTACATGAATACTAAGAATTATAAGTCTTTTTATAGTATCGTATAAATAATATAGAACTATTTAAATGAAATATCCCTATCATACTATATACATTACAGACTTGACAGAATATTAAAGATATTATCAATTTTACATATGTATAATCTTATATTAGGTGTTGGAATTAATATAAAGTTAATAAATATAATAATCCCATATGTACAACACAAATAAGCAAAGATCGTAATCAGAGAAGGTTTTACTGTCTAATAACATTTTTGTGTAAATTCCATATGTATTTTTCGAATTATTTATCTTATTTCACACACATATCTTCTGATATATCCACGTTACTGTCAAAAGAGTAGCGTGTCTCAACGCTAAGATTTTATAATACTTTGCCTATGGCTTTGCAAATTATATTGCGTATATTCCTTCAACCAGCCGCCATGCTTTTCGTGACTGGATGAAAGCTCGAGTTATGAATGCGTTACCAAGCTTAAATATTCACCAGTGAATACCGACTACGCCTCTCGTCTGCAATAATTTTACGTTGCTACACTGCAACATCTGCAACATCAGTGTGAAACGTATAAATAAATATCAATTCGTATAAATAAATATTTTTCACATGAAATAGAAAATATTGCAAGACAATTTAATATTTTATACATATTTTTAAATGTTACATAGTTAAACGATAAAATATCATTTCTATTTTGTTTTTATTAACATATAAATTATATTAAAAAAGTATTAAAAACTAAAGAGAGACAGAGATATTTCTTTAATGAATACTTAAACAGTCGAAGTTTTACTATAGTACATACTTTGTAAGCATACGTTCAGACAAATGAAATATTTATCAGAAATCGCATTGCAACTAAAGAGAGAATAATTTTCGCATCTCTATTCACTGGCGGTGGCAATGGCGATTATCGTAGCTCCAAGAGGTAAAGCCGAGGCTATTCAAACGGCAGAATTGGAGGGCTACAAATTAGAGACCTTTATCCCTTTTGTTGCAGACCGGTATTACATATCATCTTTATGAGTATTCGCAAAAATACAGAGATGTAGAATCAAGTTCGTTTGTAATTGGAAAAACAAATTCCTTAAGAGGAATAATTCAAACATTAAAAAATTAAATAATCTGATTACGAATGATATAATTTTCAGACAAATGTATGGAGAAAGGTGAGAGCTCAACGGGGTTGCGTGATTCCTAGAGGTCGAAGAGGCCACACCGCCTTGGTACATCGCGGACAAATGCTCATATATGGCGGTTATCAAGACTTACGTGGAAGCTCCTCAGAATTGTGGTCTTTTCATTTCGGTATAACACTCGCTATGTATCTCATATATAACTCGATCAATAATAATGCATAGACTCTGAACTTGTTTAACATTACAGAAACTGAATCTTGGCATCTGCTTTCGTCGAGTGAAAGCGGGCCGGCTGCAAGACATAAGCATTCAGCGGTTTTGCACGGTGATGCGATGTATATTTACGGTGGGATGACGGATCTTCAAGAAAGGAACGATTGTTGGCGATGGGACGTCAACAGTGCTTCGTGGTCCATGCTGAAGAACAAACCAGGTCCCGGACCTCTTCATGGCCACGCAGCGTGCAGATTGCCAAGTTGCATGTTGATCTTTGGTGGTGAGAGCGGTGGTTTGGCGACAAACGAGCTATGGAGATTTCATTTCGGTATGCGTTGCCACATCGTCATATTATATAATATATATAAAGCATCAACCTTTAGACCCTATTATAATGTATAAATTTGAAGATATTATCCGTTGAAATTATTTAATTCTATTAACATTCATATCTAAGATCAGATGTACATGAAAAAATAGTCAAAATTTTGGAAAAAATTGTTTAGTATGAATTATTTTATTAAAGTGCCCTTGCATTAAATTTAAAAGAAATTTTTAACATGGTTCCAATAAAATCAGGTCTAAAGAGATTAATATATAAAATGACCAAGGAAATGAGCAAGTAGATATTAAAAATAGTTAAATACGTTATTCATGCAATATATAAATAAGGATATATTAAAAATAATTGTTTTTAATTATCATTTAAACTTTAAACATTTCATGATGTAAAATATTTAAATATTTCGATAGGCACAGAAACCTGGGAGAAGCTATCAGTATCAGGACCAAAACCACAGCCGAGGGCTGAAAGCGTCGCTCTTGCAGTATCCGAATTGCTGATTCGCGGAACAGGTATCGACAATTCAAAACCGAGGCTGAGAAACCAAAGACCTAGGCTGTCGAGTAATAGAATATCACCAAACGAGGCACCCTCTGCCAGACCCAGCTTTCTCAGGGAAATTTCAAAATTATCGCAAATAAATCTGTCGAGACTCAGTCATCCGACGAAGTGCAGTTATTCAGTTCTCAGTGGACATGACGATAACGAAGAAAGCCCTCAAGAGGTATGTGTATCAACGTAAAATCCTCGAAATATGTTCTCATTGTTAGTAGATGCGCACTTATCTTCCAATTAGGCCTGCATGCAGGCAAACACGTATTATCCTTTTCAGCAAGTGGATGTCGAAGTGGTCGAGCCCTCCACGGGAATGGTAAAATCTCGCAGCGCCAACACGCTGGCCCGCCGAAGACAAAAAGCGTCGGAAGGAACGGCGAGGACGGTTGATGTTAGCAATATTAACAATACTTCTGGTATGACCAGAGATCCTATTTCGGTGCCAAACTTTCGTGCTTTGACGTTACCAACTCCTGTTCTCACGCCTATAGAGGCTGCTAGATTGGTCTTCGTTGATCCGGATGAAAATAGTGACAATGAGGAGCGCAAGGAACCGCCCACGTCGAGACTGATTGAAGTTCAAGAAGAAAGACGGTATAACTACCTTTATAAAATAACTACATGCATTTTTATTAAACATTAAGATTCTTACATCTGTTCGTTACAGAGATTTCGCAGCAATTCACCAAGCTTGTCAACCCACTCGCGGTGAGAGTTACAGCTCACATCTTTACGAAGCCGCTCTGCAAACGCCAAAAACTCCGACAACGACAAAAATCCCTACGTCCGCTTCCGTTCGATTCGCCGATCTTGAAGAAGGCGAAGAATCGACATCGGATTACGCGAGTATCGAGGCGAGAAGTCCGGGTGATCCGCTCGCGGAAGATGACTGGGTGTCCGGAAGAAGATCAAAGTCACACAGACCGATTGTCACTTCGTCGACGATACGAGAAGGCCAATTCGGTTTCTGTAATCCAAACTACCTTGGTCTGGACGAAACCAAATCTGGCCATCATCATCACCATCATCATCACCATCAACATCATCAACAGCAACAACAGCAACAGCAGCAGCAACAACAACAACAACAACAGCAACAACAACAAGATGGAAAATATGCCAAGTTGCTCAACAGTCCGCCCGATAGCGTATTAGAGGATGAACCTGGAAGATCGGCTTCACAAACATTTGCGGAGCTCTTGGAGCTTCAAGAGATTAGAAGGGTGCCCCGAGCGCCACCGAAGAGCTTGCCATTGGGTT
>NW_011627446.1:458260-519959 GCF_000204515.1 Acromyrmex echinatior | reverse complement strand
GCTGAGAGGCAAAGGGCAAAGGTAGCGGCGGTGGATGCAACCGATGCTAAAACACCTTCCTACGGACCAGCACCTTTGTATGTTTTTTTGGTTGGTGGCAAAGAAAAGGGCCAAGTCACGGTGTTCGCCAGACCGGTCTCTCTTTGGAAGTTGCAGCTCGCGCCACATATCTTCTAAGAATGATCGATGGTCCAGCTGAGATGTTTTAGCTGAGTCAACTGCGCACTGTTAGTGATAAGAAAAGTATGAGAGGACTGATGATTGAGGAAAGCGATCGTGCAGTCCAATTTTTCCAAGTTGCTGTAGTATTTTACAAATATTTCTTGATAGTAAAATTCATGCTTGAACAGATTGATTTTTTCGAAGTTTATTCTCATTTATTTGATTAGTATTAAAGTTAAACAAGTTAATTTTATATGTGTTCTTCGTTACAGAGCAAATATGTTTTTTTGTATAGAATTGATTGTAATTGTTGACTTTTTTGTTCGTTAAAAAGTTTGTTAATTACTATTACTATTTGCGTTATATTCTCTATGCTGTATTATCAATGCCGAAATAGAAATCCAAAGAAAAATAATGTATAACATGCCAAAGCATAGCCATTGTTTCTAGCAAATGCCATAATTTAGAGAAGTTTTCAAATATTTATGTTAAATTTTATCGTGCAGAAAATAATATGTAATAATATAATCGCTGATTAGATGAGAAATATAAAGATCTTCACACTTTTAATTTAATGTGCCGATAGATAGATAAATAAATAGATAACAATTAAATACGTATCTATAAAATTATCATTAAATTTATAGGAAATTATTTTATCGTATTATTCTTTTTATGCATTTTATATTTCTCTATTAGTAATTTATAAATTATGAATTTATTGTGATATTAATTTATGATAAAAAATATTAAAAAATCTAGATTTTTCCTTTTTAAGTAAAAGATTAATATTCAGTTACATTTAACTTGGAAACAAACATGTCAAATTACTATTCCTACTGTATGTCAAACGTGTGTGTTTAAAATAAAACCGCAAAACATAATATTTACGAATCGTGAGTTCATATTGAACTGCCTGATTCGAGCGTTCTCAGTGTGAGTTTGTAAAAAGATGAATGTTCAAATAGAAGCGCAGATCAAGTCGGCGATTGAGATTGCACTGATTCTTCAATAATTATTGATAAAAACACAATTGATAAAGTGTCGCAGTCCTATATTTATTAACGTATCCGTCTTTCACTTTACAATATGTAATTTATTCATAAGAATAAGATACTAAGCTCCCTCCAAAACTTCAAGTTATTTGCAGGTAAACATCTGCAAAATCGACTGGCCTGATCTGCGCTCAACTGCCATCGAACGTGAAAATTCAATGTGCGTAAAATATGGTATAGAGTTAATGTCAGATGCGTAAGCTTAAAATATTATAGGAAAATATACACACGATATCCCATAATTTACGTTTAATAATTACATAGCGCTATTCTTTAGAAATAAGGATTAAGACAGACGTTTTTAATAATACTTCCTCCGTTAAGAAGAAAAAACGGTTAGGGCTTTTTGACTCTTTTTTCATTAAAGAATAGCACTTATTGTAATTAATCGACACAAATTATGAAATACTCTATACGTCATTCGAAAATTACAATCGACTCGTAATGATTGCTCCACTGTATTATTACTAACTGATTCTTCTATTCTGCAGTAGATAGATTTTTATAAAAAAAATTTTAACTTATATTTATGAAGCAAATTAGTAGATTGTAATTCTTTAGCAAACCAAATTTACTATTCTTAATGACTGGAACAAAACCAAAGAAAACATGCGAGAACTATTGATCTCAAAAATAAAATGTTACGTATACGTGTGTTCCCGAAAAGTTAGCGATAATTTATATCTGCCAATTTACTTGGAAAGATAATATTTCAAAGATGCCAAAACAATACTGTACCCAAACTGTTTGCTACCAAATATTCGCTCGCTAATATTTCAAATATTTCAATACAATTCGATGATTTTAAAATACAGTAAAAACAAAACTTTGAAATCCACAATTGTATAAAATACTCAAGTAGCAAAGTGACGTTAAAAAATGTTTGAAAACATCTCAATCACATCTTTAAAACGTCATCTTGTTACTTGGGTAAGTATTATTGTTTACTTTATCTTAAGATAAAGTAACATAGCAAAGCAAAAATTTTTTAAAAGCACTCTTACAAAGTGCAAGAATTTGGAAGGCACTATAAAAGTATAAAAGAAGGCTTGTGTTCTAAGAGACTATAGTCGCTACCGCTGACGTCAGTAGTCTCGCGTTGAACCGCTACAGAATCGCGAATCGATAAAATCGAAAGTCTTTACCGTGATTGTATCTATTATCGTAGTAAGTTAGTTTTTAGTAAGCGTATTGTAAGTAGAGCAGACGATGGGCGAAGGGAGTTCTCTTGTTCGTGTAGAATTTTTATGCCCGTAAAGGCCCAACACATGTAATCCATCCATAAGTAGCTAAGGTCGACATGGCTTCTCAACGGGCTAGATATTGAGAGATGCTTGTATTATTAATCCTTAGTGATATATTCAAAATAATATCTCTAATGTAAAATATATTATAATATATTATTTATTATTTATTAATTATTCATCGTGAAATGCAATATGACGGAGAAATTATTTTTAGCGACTATATTACCGGGCAAGTGCAATAACTAGGTTTATTTATGAAGTCGAAAAAATTGATTCAATTGATTAAACATAAAAGTTTATTACAAATATCTTCTAAATGATGTAAAGGAAGAATGAGTTGTATCTGCAGAAACTTTATAATGTGCAATCGCTGTTAATTACGAAAGTTTGATAGACGAGAGGTTGCTTTTTAAGCAAAAGGTCTCCTGATATCTAGTCTCGGGCCTCGAATACCCAAAAATCAATGTTTTCCATTCGTAGAGCTAGTCAATTACATCTCAGTGTACAAAAAAACTTAAGCTAAATGTTTTCGTACTATCTCTTCACTTTTACTGTGCATTTACCTTCATATAGACATTTCATCCCTCCTACATCAATGCTTCATCGCGTCTTTTCGTTTCTTGCGATTAGTGAGTCATCCACATTATCGTAAACTGAAACTGTTTATAGCTGCTTTCCCTTTAGGAGATAAGTCGACACAAATGTTCTACCCTTCTTGATCTAACATTTAATAAAGAATAATAAAAATAGAATGACATTCGTGTCAATTGTGATTTTTAAAAGGAAAGCAGCCTATATCTCACGATATACATCTTCATCTCCATGATCACCTAACCACGAACAACGTATATACATTCGTATATACATTCCTTCCCACGACCATCCAAACACGTAACAAAACGCAAATTACGTGCAATACGCTAGTATTTGGAGGAGACAAACAACAAATTTTACACTGCGTAGGAATCAAAGATGCGGAAAAATAAATGACATTAACATACTCTTTATATAAGCTTTGACGCTTGAATGCGCCCGTCACGGATGTCGCCGTACGAATTGTCGAATTAAAAGCAATTAAAAGGCAAATCCTTCCTATAGAGTTCCATATTTACAGAGCGCAGTATTTTTTCAGAAAACAAACCTTCGGATAGAGGAGATGACTCTTGCTCTTAATTATTTCTATATGTTTAATATCAAGACAATATATACGCGAACGCATTACGTGGTACGAAGCACCGAAAATATATATATTGATCACGCAAACACGTATATATTTTTCATAACAATATGTTGAAAATTATCGTGACAAGTGTAAGCATAAATGTTAAGTGAATCGATACTTCTTCGAACAAATCCCTGTAAATTCTGAATTTTATCAAATGTACAATTATAATATTTCCGGTGCTTGGATACATATGTAACATAAACAATTTCCTGTATGTAGTTAGCTACAATATTACGCGGATTATCCTACTGGATTGAGCGAATGTGTTTATACATAATGTACACCAGCGTAATCTACGTTGCGTTTATTATCCTTTCTTATTTGAATGTCAATGCAAAGGTACGCGCCTGACGAACTCGGGCTCTTCGGTTTTTGTGTAATTAATCCCTGATTGGTAATCATCAGTAAAGCGTTTAGTTCATTACTGCATTGTAATTAATGTAACAGTTATTAATGGAACAGTATTATTATGATTAGAAAATATACTATATATATAATTCGATAATGAGATCGCGTCCATCTTATTATTAATCGTATACATTTCTTTTCTTCTCTATGTTTTTATTTTATCCTAATGGGCCGATGTTTCAAATAATTATTTACTGATACGATGTAAATTAAATTCTTCATATTTAGCGTGCAATTTCTATAAAAGATAATCTAAAGAAACTGTTTAAAATTGAATAATTGTTAGCATCGCACAATAATTCCTTTTTCAATACGCCATGTTAATTAGTGCAATTATCTTAAATCAATGACTACTGAAACCTACTGTTGACCTGTACAAATTAATATTTTTTAAATTAATATTATTCGTACCGAGAATTAAATCAAAACATATAAAGAAACAAAATTTGTTCAATTCACTGTATCCATGTAAATTGATATAAATTGATATATTATGAAAAATTTTTAGCTCTTTAGATCTTCGTGAATATACAATATAAATATACAATATAAGAATGAGTTCTTAGACTCAGGGATACAATTTTCAAACTACGTTTTGCAAAATGATGTTGTTACATACAATAATTTTTGTCTTAATTTCTTTTAAAAGCCTAAAAATGAATTCTGAAATATTTTAAGATTTTTCATTCTATAATTTCTGAAGAAAACTTCCAAATCTGAAGAGACTGAAAATACTTTTTAGAAATCTTCAGAAATTTAAACTATAAAAATTGTTTTAGATATTATATATAAGATATAAATTTTTTTCACCAGAGTATAATAACGATTAATATAAATAACAATTAATAGAACAGTCTAGCTTCACATCTTTCTTCTTTAAGCAACGTCGTATAAGAATACGCATTCTTATTTGTATAAGTCAATAAATATGGTATATATTATTTTGATTCTTTGTGTAAGTATATAGTTATATACTTGATGTACGCAGTTTACATATAGTTTAGATATAGTTCATCATTAGTTCAGTATCCTCTGAATTATCACTTCATTGTAAATAATATAAAATAACATCAATTATAATTTTATGAATAATGAAAAAAAATAAGATTTGTTGACGATGATGATATTATCGACTTTAGAAAAAACTATAATGCACAAGAAATGCTACGAATTGTCGTAAGATGGCAGCACTAGTTCCACTGACAAAAGAACAAAGAATATGACATGAAGATAAAAGAATGATATTGAGAATATGGTTATTAAAAAAATATGCGCAAGCATGTTGCATAAACTTTTATTAAAATTATTTGAGTTTTGTTAAAAATAATATAATATAAATAAATTTAATTATATATTTATATAAATATATATAATTTATATTATTACGTTTATATAAAATATATAAACGTAATAAAAAGAACAATTTAATGATTTAAACAATTTTAATAAATTTATTTGTTTATATCGTACTTACTACATTCCTAGAAATTCTTTCAGCGTTACAAAAAATAGCATTATTCTTGGAGTAATCTAAGAATCGTCAATTCCCATCGTTAAACGACCAACCGATGACAAAACCATTGATGTTAAGGGAATATTTGCGCTATAGGGCGTACATTCTCACCCGCGTGTACAAAACTCAGATTGCGTAATGAAGCCTTGTCACAATGGCGGCGGCAAGCTTTGATCCACGGCAATTCTTCTCACGGCAGGGGAAAGGCGCTCCAAGAACCAAGAAGAAACGTTAATTCTATCCGAATCTACGGTCGCCTTTCTTTGCTCCTCTTACCGATGTCGACGCAACAGGTCGTATTGTGACGAGGGTTTCTCTGCGAGTAAAATCGCCGTACCTCACCGCACCGCGCCGCGCCAAGACACCCCTTCGATACATTTCGTGTCTCGTTCGAGTCGAGAAGCAAACAAATTTATAGACCTCTAGGGCTGACACCTGCTCACCACGTCAGGTACAATTCCCGTTCTCACCTGCGGCCACTTCGCGAATGACGATTTCTTTGATCGTGCGACAGAATCCCTTGGATCGGGAATAAAATCGAAAGTCGCGTCGGATCTCGTTCCCCAGGGCGAAGTCTCGATCCAAATGTTCCTGCCCTATGTGGATTTTCATCAAACGCCTGTTGTTATGAAATCGAAGACGGAGATCGTATTCTCCGGTTCCTCGTCGATTATTAGCGCCACTGATCTTTTGTCTGTAAACGATGCGTAACAAATGGATAGTGACCCGTACCACCCGTCCACGACAGCAGCCTCCTTCCGCGCAACAAAGATTGTTTCTGGTTTCTCGTTCGAGAGATGATTAATGAGTTCGTTATATGTTTCTTAATACGCAGGCGGGTCGAGACGATCTACCCGCTCATCGTGCGGTCAAAGGTTCCCGCAAATCTCTCTCTCTCTCTCTCTCTCTCTCTCTCTCTCTCCTTCCCTTCTTCCTGTCGTTCCCTCCTTACGTTCTCTCTTTCTTTCTCGCAAAATTCTGTTTTATAAACTCATTTATTGAAAGCACTTTAAGAAAATATCCATAGATGAAAAGTAACACATTATTTATATGTGTCACTGTTACTTTTAGATTCTTGTAATATCAATTTGATGACTTTATAATTTTTTAGAGCAATAACGCTAGAATTGGTAAAGTCACTTTTGAAATAATTCGTTATTTTTATACATGTTACTCATTAAAAAAAAGTAATTCGTTATAACATAAAGCATAATAAATAATGCGTAATAAACAACCCAGTAATACGTTTTTTTGGATTTCTGGAGTTATAACCATGAAGCGCTAAAAAGATAAAGGCGCTACAGCTTTAAAAAAAAAATGAAGAAATTAAATAATTTAAACAAGCATCTATTTTATAAATTGAAACAATACAGAAACAACATAGATAGCAACTATCGTTAACAATATATGTACTTGCTGCTTAAAACTACTGTCTTCTTAACAAGGTATGATTAATATGATATTTATCATCAAGATACTATTTCATTACTGTATTTATAATATTTCATTAATGTATTTACCTTGTCAAAAGTATGCAAAAAGAATTGGGGAAGGAGAAGCTAGATTGGGGCACTCAAAAATTACAAACTTCTGGCCACAATTTTATAAACACAATCTTGATGAGTTATTTTCAAACGTAACTTTTCAACATTATCGTGACCATCATAAAAAAAACTGTAAAGTTATTATCAAATCGTTATTATAAAAAAAAATAACGGTAACGGTAACGGCGTGACAAGTAATACATTACTTCCCATCTTTATGAAAATATCCCACAAAGAAACATTTCAGATATTTAGTTACTCTTCTTTCAATAAATCAAACAATCAAAGTCAAGATTGCACGCGTCATCGTTTACTTTAGAAAACAGATAAAAGTGAATCGTTATGAGACTACCTACATTGATCGCAAAATATTAAATTGAGAATTCTGCTATAACTGCTAGTTAAACAGCACTGCTTTTCTTTTCTGTCCTATGATCTCGCACCTTTTTTCTTTTTTCTATCTCTGTTTCTCTTTCATGTAACTAATCTATTCTTAAAGAAAATTTTCGGACCTAAGTTAGAATACGATCGAGGACAGGTAAATCACGTATAAAATTGTTCTGTGGTAGATCTTTCGAACCTTAACAGTCACCGCCATCAAGAGAAATAGGAAATGCTTTTTAGTCAGCATTCAGTGTGAGAATATTTGTCATGAGATCTAACAAAGCCGCCACAATCATGTGAGGAAATGAAATGTATACTACAGATCTATAGGTACCTAAGTATGCACATTTTGTTATATCCGAATTTCAACAAATGTTTACAGCTATGTGAGAAATTATAAATTATGTAGCAAAAAATAAAATAACCGTGATAAATATTTTTCTTATTTGAGAATTTTTCATATTTTTATACGAAATTCAGAATTTTTAAATTCTTAACTTCTTTAGAAAATTTTACAGATTTTTAATACAAATTGGAATACTTTTTAAAAGGGTCGAGAAAGTTTATATCTTTTTTAGAATTCTTCATATTTAAATTCTAAAATATTTCTAGATTTCTTATCCTATAATTTCTGATGAAATCTTATAAAATCTAAAAAAGTTTAAAGTATTTTTTCAGAAATTATAAAATAAGAAATTTAAAAAATATTAGAATATTTTTTTCAAAATTCATATATAAAAAGTTTTAAAGACCTTCTTTATTATTTCTAAAAAATTTCAATTCGTATAAAAATTCAGAGAAAAATTTTCATCAAGGGAATATTGTAATAAGAACATGTAAATTTATAAAAATAAAAATAATAACTATAAACAACAATTGTATAACAACTATAACAACAATTATATAACAGAGAAATTTAAATAAGTCAATAAAATAATTCGTAATAAAAAAAATGTAAATACACTTATAAAAGAACCATCTACATTATATATTTCATTCCTAATTCGATAAATCCTGATTAGCGACTGATCATTTAATTATATCGCCGAACGTTTCACATTTCCTCGGCTCAGCAGCCGGTCAAAAATTAAAGTGACCCTCTACTAGACAGACGAAAAGACCGAAGGACGAGAATGAAGGGAATAACATATTTCTTCTCGGTCGTAACAGCCTTTCGGCACTCTTTTGTGAAATGGCCGTTGGCCTTTCGATCGCATTACGAGGTTCCATTTTTGAGAAACTGATACAACCGAAAAAGCGCACTTTTTGACAGTTCGCCGATATAACTTAAGTGTTTATAGTTAGTTAGAAATCGTTCACTCGGAGGTCGTTTTAATACCATCAGGATCCCGTGGTTTTGCTTTATGACTTGTTGGATATAAAAGAAAAAAAGTCCACCTGTGTATCTTTGATCCGAGAGGATTTCAAGTTTATACGGCAATCCTTGATTACCGAAAAAGGGGATCATGATGATACATTCCGCTGTCGCACAGTAAATATGACTTATATCTCATTCGAGTCCAATTCTAATTTAACATTGAACTTTGTATCAAATTAGAATTTATATTTAAAGACTATTTTAATATCATCAAAATTTTATTACTCAAGATATATTTTCTAAATTTGTGTAATTATATTGCAAAATTAAAAATCGATGTTATATCAATGTAAATAATATGGAGCAGCAAAATATTTTTTTGCGTGCAACTTGCACTAAAAGATTTTAAAAAATTTCTCCAGGAGAATTGACGCCCTAGCTATAAAGATATATTTTGCAATAATTTTTTTATACAATAAAGTTGTTAATAAGATGCTAATCAATGATTAATTAATTTTTCTGGAGAAATTCAAATCTTTTAATTCAAATCAAGCAGCCAAGAGATGAAAATCTTTCTTTCTTTTCTTATTGGTTCATAGAATTCAATTTATGTCTCTTTTTCTGAAAAGAAAACAATTTGTGGAAAAGTAATAATTGTGATGGAATGAAATAACATATATCACAGACATATATTACTGATTATTTTAAAGTCGGTGTGTTATACTTCAAACAGCTTATAAGGATGTAAATATTGTCTTTATTTATTGAAAATTTTATGAAATAAATTGTTTCAGTCTCTTGTGCTTTATAACACAAGTTTTTGGACAGTCATGGTTGTAATGTAAATTGATGGTTATAAGTTAAGTTGATGACATTTTTATTACGTAATAACATTTCTTAATTTATTGTATCATTCAGGTAGAATTATCCGAACGAAAAGCAAGTATTGATGATTAATTACAATTTTTTGTGGTATTTATTTTTTAAATCATCTTGTAAATGTATATCCTGAAAATAATTCTTTACGTTTTTTATTGTTAATGAACTAAATAAGCGGTTTAACAAAATAAAAATGTTTATAAAGTAACAAAATGAAACGTATATTAACGTACGTTAAGTTTCCAAATTACATGTATTATCATCTTAAATAAAACATAATATTTTTATGAACTTAATATTGAAAAATCTCGAAATTTAAACAAACCAGATGATTGGAAAAAGGCAATACAGAATCAACGTGGTTCAATATGTGTCAACAATTTTTACACAATATTTTCAGAAATTTATTTATGGGAATTTCGTTTGTTCAACTTAATGAATTCAATACGTCAAACAAAAGCAAATTCTACATTAGTAGATCAAAAGTGGAAATTTGTAATGTATTTATCAAACTTTCTGTTAACATTATCTGATCTGATACGGTTAATAAAAAATATTTTGTTCCTCACGACTTGTAATGCTTAAACTGAATAAAGAAAAAATATAAAGTATTTCATCATCTGGTAAAATACCGGAAAATAATTATCTATTTCCGGTGCGAGATTTTGATATTGTGTACAGATTAAAATTAAATAGCGTTCAGTTCTTTGTTATATATCTTTCTCAATTATTTTTCTATCATTCTCAATTATCTCTTTAACAAGAAAAAAGGTATTATAATTTGTATTATAAAATGTATAAAATTCACCCACGATATTCAATAGTGCAATCATTACATTTATAATAATAAACATCATTAGATTTATAATAATATCGAACAATAAAGTTTAAAAAAGCGATTTGATAAATCTTTTTCTGTAAAATTACGTGCGGAATTGAATATTTCAACCATATTTATAAATCTTTCTGATAAAAATATGCCATGAATAAACAAATAGTTTTATTTTTCAACTTACAAGATAATAGTTTCTGACATATCCGTAACGAGCTAATTGTAAGATTAACTTCTCAATCTGAAAGTTTAAATCACATGGCCATGAAAGTGTAACGTCTTGCGAAGGCTCGCCGCATATATGCACGCATAAAAACACGCACGCAAGGGTAAGCAATTGGAGAGAGGAATAAAGAGCAACAACACTACAAGCGACCATTGGCCATCGTATAATTACGTCGACATACAAGCTTCTCGCGATGATATTCGCGTCTTTAAACGAAGCGACATCGAGCGTGCAGGACCGCTAATTAAACCGAAAAACCTCATCCGCTAATTAAATCCAAACGATTAAGTTTATTCGCCCTACCACCATTACTATTCCCTTCCCGTCGCCGCCTTTATCAATAATTATTACTTACCAGAACGATCGCCTCTGAATCTTGGGCGGCCAAATACGAAGCATGATTTTGCCTACGGTCAAATCACCATTTGAATTTGATACATATGCAAAATTCATTACTCTCGAAAAAGAGAAAAAATTGACTGAAAGATGATAAACTTGGTTTTAAAAAGAAAGATTAAAAGAAAAACTATTCAAATAGATATGGAACTATTTTTAAAACTTCAAACTGCACGAATATAGTCGTCAAAGTCGCATTATCACTGTGATAACTATATACTAAATAGAGACATATGATATTACACATATGAAATATACCATTTAGAAAAATAAAATGCTTTAAACTTTTATGCATGATAATATTACACATATGAAATATATCATTTAGAAAAGTAAAATGCTTTAAAATTTTATCTTAAAAAATCTTATACATTTTAAATCATGATTGATTAATTCTAGAAATTAATCGTATATCTTGATCAAGTCTTACCTTTTCTAAAAAGCACAAAATGTGTTTCGTACAAAAAAGAACGTGCAATAACACAAGATTAAAAGATACATAAACGTCGAATTTTGTAAAAGTTTAAAATAATATTTTATAAATTGAAGTTATTTTATTTTAATCTAAGATCGCGGTTATATGTTGAAGTTGTCCTAGTGTCCAAGTTAATTTTCTATTTTTAGAAATAAAAATTTTAGTTAATCAAGAGAATATTCTATATCCTTTTTAGTATTTTACGTAGTATTACGTAATATTTTACGTAGCAGTTCTTTTTATTTTTCTTTGAGATTTTATATTTCTTAAAAATAAAGAAAAGCAAGACTGTTGCAAGACATTTTTTTTGTTTAATTTTAATTTAATTTTTTTCATTTAATTGTCCAATATTTTTCATAAATTTATATTTTTTTGTTACAAATATGACATTACAGTTTTTTATTTCCGCGAATAATTCTTATATATAATTGTGGTATGTTATTATTGGTTGTTAATATTAAAAAAAAAAGATATTAAAAAAATTAGAAGTCGTTAAGTCTTCCAGAATTTTCCTCATTTTCTCGATTTTTCTAATATTTAAAAATTACAAATTCTTAAGATGCTCAAATAAAATTTTGAACAAAATGTCTCATAACAGTTTTGTTTCTTTTTAAAAAATGATTAGAAAGTCTCGAGGGAAAACAAACTACTAAGTAAAATATAATATTTATGAGATTATGATTGGAGATTTGAAGATGATTTATGATACAAATAAATAGCATATGCGCATGCGTCCGAAAGAATATCCCCACTAGAATAGAACATGTATCCCCCTCTTCTCTTTTCTATGACCGTCTCTCGTCCTCTCAGTTTTAAAAGTTGAAGCGAAGCGTTATGTTACCACTTGAGTGTTCTCTAACTTATAAGAAATAAAAATTGTTATTCATCTTCGCACTGGAAATTGCTACAAAGACTTTACAACTACAAAGAAGTGACTGCAAAAAATAGCAAGTCTTTAAAAAATTACATATAATAATTGATTGATATGCTTATATATTAAAAGAATACACTTTTGAACATGCTGTATTTTAATTATATAATAGCTTCTAATTCGTGATTAATTTTATATTTTTAAGAATAGTTCCATTAATAATTATAATAAACTAAATTTTTTTACTCCCCTAAATTTATATAAAATCGATTTCGATAGTGTATTGCTTATTTTTCATCTTAGTTATAATACATGGCATCATGGAATCAAGAACAAGAAGTAAACCCCTGGATTCAACCTATCATATATCCACAGGTTTGTCTCAGTGTATAAGTACGTGACTCCTTATATGTATGGTCATGCAACTTTGCGTATTTTGCTTGAATTTTTTTTGTTTGAGTATATCTGTTTACATACGATTAATTACAAAAGAAAGCAGACGATACACACAAAAATACATTTAGAAAACATCTATGCAGGGTTGAGAACATTATTTTATAAAGTAATACGTTATTGTTACCATTACTTTTTGTAAAAAAGTAGCTTGTCTCGTTATCATTGGCTGCTAAAATTCTTCAACATGATTGGTTTATATATTTAGATCTATAAGGAACCAAAAGCAAGAACCAATTGTATTGAAGAATTTTACAACAGTTGCAAAGCTGATTTCTCTGCTGAACGCAGCCATTATCAATTTTAAAAAGTAATACATTACCGCTACTTAAAAAGTAACGACATGTGTTAGGCTAATTGTAAGTCCACAATTCTGCTTTAAGAGACCGTAAGTTATAAGTGATGATATATCGGCGATAGAACTTGCTTTTAAGCCATAAGAATTGAGTTTTACTCAATTTGTTTAAGTCTAACGATTAAAACCTAAAGACTGTGCAAAAATAGTTTAAAGATAGAAATTATTATTACTTAATCTCTTTCGACTTATGATTTAAGGCCTCTTAAAGCAAGGTTGTGGATTTACTCTTATGTTTTCGTTTTAATGTTAAAATAAGATATTAGATTTAAAAATTACATTATTTAATAATCAATATTTTAAATTTTAAAATACTAAGCTAGTCTCTCTCTATACACAGCAAGCTTTTCTTTATATTTAATTAAATTTATATCTAATAAATCTTTGATAATTTTTTATATATTGATATTTTTATTTTGTAATATATGCTTATCTTTAAAAAAATCAGATTGCAATTTATAAACAAATTATCACCATAAATTTTGCCGGTCACTTCATCATAGAGCACTGATATAGTATCACGGTAAGGTTCACGGAAACGTGGAAACGTGGCATTAGCAATGGATCACGACACAGCGATAACTTGTAAACCCTTTGGCACCTCTGTTTAAAAATGACAAGTTTCAAGTAGCTCAAAATTTGCGTGCTTTACTGTATCATACATTAATGTGATTCTTTATACATTAATATTTCATTTGTGATATTTGCATATAATAGTATTTTTTTTGTTAATTAAAATTTGTATGGCTATCAAAATATATTGTGATATTCTGATATTTTATAATTTTAAATATACAATAATTTTAATAATTTCTTAAAATATTTCATTAATCACATATTTTTCTATGCATCTTATGCATATCTTTGTTATGTATGTACACAATACTGTTTTTATTAACGTACAATATTCATTATTTTTATTAACTTATTATGTTTTTTTTTTCATTATGTGCTCTGTTGAAATTTGTTTAAAAATGACATAACTTAATAAATGACATAAATCTTTCTCTCTCTCTCTCTTTTTCTTTTTATTGCTTCCTTTTTACTTACATGTGTCTTTTATTTATAGACATTCATTGAAACAACGTCAATCCCATCTTCAATGCCTGGTACGACACGAATAACGAATACGTTGGCTTCTCAAGATGTATTAACACAATACAATATTAATAATGTGAATCGTACGAAGCAGGAATACAATTTTTACAACCAAGGCTATGATTGCATAACTCCGAACAATTATCACTTTCAATCAAACAATAATACAACTTCTATCATCTTTCCCAATTCAACTCGTCAGGAAGGCACTAAATACGGACCATCTTCGTACATTTTGCCAAATACATCGATCTACCAATACCAGGATGCTGCTTATAAAGAAAGTCATGAATGTCCAATGTCACATAACAATACATATACAGCAATACTAACGCCCGAGATGATGACCAACACATCTTTAACAAAGCAAAGATGTCATCGTCGTCAGTTTGCAACCGTTGATTCAATCAACCAATATTATTGTTCATCAAATCCTGTTCTGTCACAAGAATTGTCAGAAAAAGCAACCAACTCTCATCAATATATATTAGAACATGATTTTTATAATTCAATGAGATCTTCAGAATTTCAAATTCCAGGCTTCGTACACAAACCAAATAAAATCAACAGGAAGAAATGCGAGTGTCCTAATTGCATTATAAAAGGGGATAATGCCCCACTTGGTAATGATGGCAAAAAGCAACACATATGTTATGTGTTAGGATGTGGAAAAGTATACGGCAAGTCGTCACATCTCAAGGCGCATATTAGAACGCATAACGGCGAACGACCGTATTCCTGTAGTTGGCCTTCCTGTTGTAAAAGATTCACTCGAAGTGATGAGCTGCAACGTCACTATCGTACGCATACCGGTGAAAAGAAGTACCCTTGCCTCAAGTGCCATAAAAGATTTATGAGAAGTGATCATCTCAAAAAACATGTAAAGACACATGAGAAGGAAAATAGAAAATCTCGTGCGATCAAGAATAACATGAACAAAAAAAGAACAGTTTGCTCGAAAACATCTCTGTAGAAATTTCAAATTTCTCAACTTTTTCTCAAGAATATTGGAAATCCTATTCATGCACTTAGTGATATTTTGAGGATTTCTTAACGATATAGTTTATGAAAACTCTATATTATATATTATATAATTTTTTATAATTTTTCTAATGATAATTTATTTTATACTTATAAAATAAATAATCATTATAAATCGTATCATAATAATAATTAAGGTAACTGAATAATTTCAATTATATAAATTATATATAATTTCATATAATCTAATACAATATTATCGTACTTTGTATTAGATTATATATAAAATTATAAATTTAAAAATCAACTTTCTAAAATATTTTTGAAAAATTTTTCTGAAAGTCTTAAAGAAATAAAATTTTTTAAGTATGTTATTAGAACAATATATTTTTACACTTTAAATATACTTATATTTTGTGTGAAAATATATATTATTGTATATATATATAATACATGCAAAATATTAACGAAAATTAATTTACATAAAAAAATTTATATAATTCCATATAAAAGCATAGATAACTTTGATATAACTATTAAATTGAAAATACCATTCACAATCAAATAAAAGTTACCATTTCATATCTTTTTTAAAATTAAACAATTTTTATAGGTTTTGCTGGAATACTTAATTTAAGAGATATAATGTTTTAATACTTTGATTACCTATGTCTATATGTGATGTGTACGTAACTATGTAATGAACTTATATGTAATATATATATATATACATACACACACATATACATAAAATGCATATATATATATATATGAAATGCATATATATATATATATATGTATATGATGCATATATATAAAATGCATATGTATATAATATATTGCTTTCAAGTACAATATAAAATGATAGCCTTAATTTGCTATTGATTAATTCTTCAAAATTATATTAAAATTATTTTATTTTATTTTTAACTAAAACTATAAATATTTTCTTATTGATTCTTTTGAAATATAAAAAGTATAAAGATAATGTCATAAAATATTAACAAATAGTTTGCATTTTCACATTTTATTTTAATTAATACGAAATATCTTATAAAATATTCATTTTTCAATCATCATATCTTAATACTTTTATGAAAATGAGATAAATCGATTGATAAAGAAGATACATAAAAAAAAAAATTGAGAAAATATTTACAAAATGTAATTGCAGCCTTATTGTATCCTTATGTAATAATTATTCTAGTCAAAAGAATTATATTTATTTATTATATCAATATTTATTATAAAATTATCTTTGTTATGTTTTTTACCTAAGACTACAAACTAAGCATTAACCAGAGATTATAGATTGGAGATTATAGAACTATTATACGAATACAATATATGTAAAAAAATTCTTTTAAAATTATTTTTAAAAAATTTTTTATATGTATACCCTTATATTTACCTTATCCCAACAATCTAGTATTCTTCCATTTGCATCTGAATTTCGAATTATTATTTTCTATGATTTTATAGCAGAGATTTTGATATTATGAATGAAAAAAAAAAGAGGAATCGTACCGTGAAATTTTAAAAGACCTTTCTTGATATTTTCTTGTCGAGATGTCATCCGCTTTTCGTTCTACTCAAAGAAAAGGTCAGTCAGAAAGGTAAGCGCTCTAGAAATATTTTTCATTCTATGCATTTTCTAACAGGTAGGTCGACTTATTGTTAGATCGCAGATGCAGAACATCCTCCTTGTGCATAATAGAAGAAATTTAAAAATAGGAATAAATATTAAGATTTCTACCAATATCAGAAACCATCATATGTTCCAGTACAAATATTTTATGTTAGTTTGAAATCGTAATATTAGTTGTGTCTAATATTTCTTTTATTACATGCAGCCCTTAATGTACATATAATCTTTCACAGTACAATTGTTTGCAATGTATTGCAATTGTGAAGTATTTTCCACAAAAATTATTTTAATAATCTGTAAATCTATAAAAGCTTTAATTAAAAAAACAGTAATTATAATTTTCTTTTCATATCGAAAAAAAAAACGTGATAAAATCTGATAAAAAACGTAATTTCTCTGTGATGAATATTATTTGCTCAGGGTGTCAGAGTGATTGCATTCAGCACTGCGACAATGATCTTCAACTTGCCACTGGTAGATGGAGGCACGGTGAATGGAAGAGGTCGACGTAGCGCTATTAAAGGGGCGGCGCGTCACACAACCCTCCTGACCCCTCAGCCCATAGAGGATTCATGGCTGGCATCAAGAGGAAGAGGTACATGCAGGCGGACAGAGGCAGAGGTAGAGATAGAGGCAAAGAAGCAGTGACGGTGGCGCGGTGGCAGTAGCGGAGGCAGAGACAGAGAGAAAAAGAGAGACGTCGCAAAGGATGGATGATGGAAGAACAGAAGGGGATGGTGGAGGGTAAAGGGAAGGAAAGGGACGCAAAGGGTAGCAACGATAGAGTCGCGACGAGCAGCGGGGTGGAGAGAGGAGATATGAAAATGGAGTAAAGGAAAAAAAGCTCGGCTACCGAGTAAATTATAGGGAAAAACGAGGTGGGACTTGCGGCGTTGCGGAGAGGAGGTAGCCTCGTGACTGCGCGGCGGAGGACGACGACGACGACGACGACGACGACGACGAAGACGAAGACAACGAGGACTAGGTGGAAGAAGAGAATAAAGGTAGAGGGAGGGGAGGAAAAGTGGCGCCACGGCAATTCCGGACTCATCAACGTTCCCTACGGAGACTATACGGAGTTATCGCGCGAGGATAGTAGGATACCCGCGAGAAGTTGGCGCGCAAAGCAAATTAAAAGAGAGTCCGGCGCGGTCGCGCGCGCACGTGTGTGTGAAAATTCTTCTTCTCCTCTTGGCCGTCTTCCGCGCGTACGGTAATTGACGAGAAAGTGACGAAGAGAGCGGACGCGCGATAGGGAGAGATAGCGCTCGGAGGGCGAGCGCGCGGCGCGGCGCGCAACGGGAGGGAAGACGCGGAGAGCGAGAAAGAGAGAGAAAGACAGAAGGAGGGGGTAGACACACAAGTACAGTACGCACCTCTCTCTTACGTGTTACGTGCGGTCAGTGCGAGAGGCTGCGACGTGCCGCGAGCATGCGTCTGCGACGAACGGCCCTTAAGGCGAACGAGCAGCACGCTGACTCGCCTTCGTCGCGGTTGTCGCCTTCATCCTCGTCGTCACCGTCACCGCCTTAATCACGCGCGCATCACCCACCATCGTCGCTGTCATTATCGTCATCGTCATCGCCATCACCATCGTTACCGGTTGTCGTCGTCATCGTCGTCGTCGCGAATGTTCCGCTTGTCGGGGAATCAGGTAGTATCCACGCGAAAGGAATCCAAGTGGGACACGGATGCGTCGTCGTTGCGTATTAATCGACGAAAAAGGAGTACTCGGTCCGTCGCGGTATAGTGTCCGTACTCCGTCGTAAGGATTCACGTTACGTTTCCCGCTCACACAGCCACGCAGCTCACGCGTGGAGCACGTCAAGTGAATATGAAGCTCGCGATTTCGGCCGCGCGGCCCGCCGCGCGTCGACGCTCTGTGCCCCGACGAGTGTCACGAGCACTGTGCGTATATTTTATGAGTGCCATTCAATCAGCCAGTGCGCTCGTCGCGATGAATGTAGCCGGCTGTCTAAAAAGAGACTACTCCGTGCGATTCGCTTGCAATGTTGACGTGTCGTAACCGCGTGTCTATTATTGATACGATTGAAATCAAAAGATACGATTACGCGCTCGAGAGAGAAAGAGAGAGACAGAGAGAGAGAGAGAGAGACAATATCGGGAGGAGACATTCGATCTGTTTTGATCTTGAGAACACTTGAAATCATCGAAGGCACTCGAGAGATGGAGTCGTGATCGAAGTCCGCGTACCTTCAACGCCAAAGATCATCCACGCGTCTCGCGATCGATACGTGTGTGCGTATCTCGCGTGATTTCGCATTGCGTTTTCAGGATCGTAGGACCATCTCGAGTCCATTCGCATTGCAACGATTATACAAATCGGCAAACTGGACGCGGAAGTTAGCAGTGGTGGCGGCAGTGGCCGCAGGGGTGTCAGTCCGACACCCCTCAGCAGTATAAACGTAAGTCTCGTAATCCATCTTATTCTCGATCATCCCGAATTTTATCAAACTTTCTAGCAATATTACAACAAGATTGCAACGGAATATTACAGTAACATTGCGATGTTGCTACAAGCTTCTGTGTTTTTGTATAGATTGTCGCGTTAATTTTAATTTTTTTTCGTGGCGTTTTTCTTAGTTCAACAATTGTTGTTTTTCTATTCTTTGAATTTGCGGAACAACTGTGGTCAGCAAAAAAAAAAAAACAGCTTGTAACTGTTATAAGATTCTTCAATGATATTGATTTATACATTTTAATCCACTGAAAAATAAATTGTAATAACCAATGTAAGAACAAGAACAAATTATACTTAAAGAATCTTACACAGTTCTAAAGCTACTTTTTCTGCTGAACGCAGCCAATATTTGCATAAAATAAGAGGTTCTTTTTTTAAAATTTGTATACATTTTTATTTACATTTGTAATCATATTTCTAAAGGCGTGAATATTAATTTAATTTAAACGGATATAAACTTTGTACGAGTACTGTATAAACTTGACGATCGCTTTAATAATATTCCGCTTTTACGACAATTTCGCCATCATTTATAGCGCCATCTTAAATTAACGGAATTCCACGATCGTGTTTACTCATCATTTTATGAGAATCTCGCGGATACCTTTAGAGTCGCTTTAATTTCCTCAAGTTTCCGCGATCGCGTTTAATTTCGTTCCGACACGATATTACGAGAATCTAACGATCGTGAGTCTTAAATGAGATCTCAAATTTAGCAGCGCGAAGATGATTTCAGAATTTGTGGTTTTTTTTTTATCTTTCCTCTACCTGAACGAGAAACCCATGAACATTTCTATTCCTACGTGAACCTTACGAGGCTTGAAATAAATCTTTGCCTCCGCCTTCATTGTTTTCTTCCTTTGTGAGAATCTCACCAATAATTTCGATCCCGTTACGACTTCCTAATATTGTTTCCAACCTTGCCTCTTCTCCATGAGAATTCATCATTTTCATCATATTCGAGCGTGAAATAACGTAGTCAAATCAAGAATTAATACTCCCTACTTCATTCCTTCCCAATTTAGATCGCATGCAGCTAGGTAATTGCGTTAAATGATTTTCGAACATACGATGTGTCGATGCACGGTACTTGCACCATGAGCGTGCATATAATTGGTGGCCCTACATACGTAAAAGGGAATTGCACGACGTATCGTGAGAAATTAATGTCGGCAAGTGGCGTCCATGGAGGTGTCTCTTTACCGCATCCGGCCTTCCCCCTTTTGCGGAGTCACCTCTAGTTAAACGCGACGAGGAGCTCATGCGAAAACGACGTGCATTCGACGTGCTATCCGACCACCCGTGACACACTCGATCGATCTTTACTCGTGGAAGTGACCTGCACACGGTGAAACAATGGGAATGGAACATTCGTCGCGAGCGTATTGACTACCTCGTTTACCTACCCTACTCGTTTCTAACATCAAATCGAACCGACCGCCATTACCTACGACGAGGGAAACTACAAAGCATTGGCGTATTTTATATTTTACACTACAGTATCCAGCTTTATCATTCGTATCTCTTCTAGGACAGATCTTATTTAAGAGCAATAACGATTCTTCCATCATCTGGATGTCTTTGTTCCTTGCGCTTGTCTCGCGATCAAGATCGGGCATCAGCATCGGCATCAGCACGAGATGAAATGGTATCGATAAATGCTGCGATGAGTGCCCGTGTATGGGGTCCCGCAAAGTTTTAACGCGCCTGGTCCTCTGGAGAGATCGGCGAGGGCACACAGCCAATGTAATAAACGTTACTATGTTGCTACGCCCCATTCACGCCCCCCTGCCATACGTCGGCCGAAGAACGATTTATGCGAACAACTATGCGCCGACGTATAAGCTGTTCCTAAGACGATCTGCGTGATAAAAATTTGACCCCGTCTCTCTGCGTTTACGGTTTTAATTGCACAAAGAACGAGATGATATGAACCAGAATATACAAGTCCTCGAGATGGTGAAGCGGGCAAAAATAAAATATTTGAATTATAATATATTCCGTGAAGGTTCCGTGTTTGGTCTTATTATTCCGTCAATCTTATTCGATCACGCGTCCAGCTTGAGAGCGACCATATATATGTTGTTGCATTTTAAGTTAAACGAAGTTATTTAAGATAAGTGCGTGCAGAGACGACGAATGACGTTGTTATGATGATAAATTCCCATAGACCACACAGTGATAATTATAATAACGATGTACATACGTACTTGGAAGCGATTAGCACCCAGTTCAGGGTGTAATTAGCGGCACGATACAGTACCGAAGAAATTACATAAGCTAGACAGTAAAGTTATATATGTCATTACCTGCCGTTCTATATAGACCAATTATATTGACAGATGCCTTTGCAAAATAGATCAAAATTTCTTTATCTAAGAAGAACGAAACAACATTCTGCTGAAAGGCTTTGAAGTGCACAATATTCATGTCGAGGAATGCAAACCATGCCCTTTCGAAAACTATATGAAACGAACCGTAGCGCAACTCGAGTTTAGGTTTAGGCTGCTCGAACGGGATACGAGCGAACTGGTTCGAAACGGGTTAAAAGATGAAGAACGCCGCACTGACACCCGTCCACACACCTCCGCGCCAGTTTAATTAATTTATGGCTGGTGAGAGGCGCCATCGGACAGTTACGGTCTCGAGGGGGCGGGCTGAAGTAGAACAACATTCGCTAGTTCGATCTGCAGACTGCAAAAAGATATAATAGAAAAGGAGGGGAGAGAGGGGAGGGTGGACGAAAGATTAGCGCCGTCAAAGACAAATTAGCGATTGTGAATGCACGACAGCTTGTGGAAAGCAGCGTGCACGAGTAAGTCACAATTCCAGCGGTCAGAGCGGATAATTAACCTGTCCCTTTGAAAATCCACGCGTGCCCTGCGTTGCACATCAGGGCCCCGTACCACTCCCTCATTAGCGGTTTCCCTCCGTCGTGAACTTTGCACCTGCAAATTGCCACCGCCATTTGCGAGCGCAGAGAGGTAAGCCGCGATAGGGAAGGGATAGAGAGGGAGAGGCCTAGAAATCAGGGATGCAACGGATAAGATAGTCTCGAATCGCGAGAGCCCCGTTGCAGCTGTTGCAGATTACGGCGATACCATCGGCCGCGAAGAGATGCGCCCGGTGCATTCGAGCAGACGGTGTAACGATGTAACGACACTGAAAAGAGCTGAAGAACGTAGTCAAGAAGTAACGAGATTGCAATGATAGAAGAAAGAGTACGAAATGAATGGTTATATATAGAGAAGGAAATGAATAAGAAGAAAATTCAAGCTAGCATAATAGCAACATAGAAAATATTGAAAATGTAGTCGTGTCTGTCATTACAGTGGCGTAGCATATATCAGCAAAAAATTAATTTACTATGCAGCTGGTAATAACACGCATTAATTTATTTTTTTCAACTTCTATTTACCACTCTTGAGTTGTGATTCATGCTGTAGGATAGTTACTAATAGCGATACTAATTAAAATACCATCACCGACCGCATCTTTCCTTCTTCGCGGAATTCTCTTGTTACGCTTTACTTTTGCTTTTATTCTTCGTCGTTATTACCCGTTACGCTCTCGCTGAGGCAACTTTTTAATCGAAAGATCGTATCGATCTAGGATCTCATTGATTGCAAATTGTACACTGCCATTTCATTTTGGTAATGTCTGACGCTAACGTTGATTAATAATTTGTTTAGAGGAATACGTAAGTCTCGCACCCGGTGATTCGATTCGGGGACACGCGCGTGGAATAAAACGATCGCATTATGCAAACAGAAATTCGATTTTGTCACTTTTTGATTTATGAGATTTCTTATGACATGGCGGTGTTTCGAGGGCGAGGAAGGACCGGAAAATGCGGGACGCGGTGAGTTAACGCGAGAAGGCGAGGAATGGACCCCGCTGCTGCGAAATACGAAAGAGAAAGAGAGAAAGAGCGACAGCTACCGCGACCACCAACTATTTACATTCTCCGGATAAGTGCACTATTAACTAACCTCGCGCTAATATCTACGTTTTCTACCTCATTATGTTAATTGTGGGATCAGCGACCCTCGAGGCCACGAAGGGGCACCGCATCGTCGCCACTACACTGCCGGTCCACGAGTTACGTGGCGCTTCGTGCATTTTGTACTTATTTTGCAAAACACTTGTATATGCATGCACTGTATTGCGAAAGAAATAACGATGCTAAAAAGATGAGCATATTCTCTGAAATTAAAATCAAAGTTTTTTTTTAAGCTTCGACTTGCAAGGACAGAAAACGTTTCGTGACGAGAACATTGTTTCACCTACGGTATTCTTATCATTGGAGACGCGATCTCTAAAAATTCTTTCTTAACTATAAAGTAATTCCTCGCACACGCAGAACGTCATTTTCCAAATTAAAATCGAAGGTTTTTTTTTTTGAAGTTTCGATTTTCAAGGACGGAGAACATTTCATCGTGACAACATTGTTTATTCTCGCAATATTCTCATCATTCACACGCGATCTTCAAAAAAATTCTTTCCTAACTATCAAATAACTCCTCGCACACGCAAAATGTCGTTTTCAAAATTAAAATAACTTTTTTTTTTAAACTTCAGCTTTCAAGGACGGAGAACGTTCCATTGCGACAACAAAATCGTTTTCTCTCGCAACATTCTCATCATCGGGACGGTATCTTCAAAAAATTCTTTCCTAACTATGAAGTAACTCCTCGCACACGCAGGATGTCGTTCTCTATTTGTATAGGTAGCTGACAACATCGCGTCCACGATCGTAGCACACGGCACGTAGAAACGAAAAGAGAGCGGCAAAAACGGCGCCTTCGTCGCCCCCGGCGAAGACTGGAAGCCGTTTCGTAATCGCGGCCTGGATCATTTTCTGCACGACTGCCCGGGAAATTAGATCACCTACCTCTACCTCATCCCGGTAGCGAGATCTAGGCAGGTTTCATCGCGCGATACAGGAAGAACTTCTTATTCTCCTTTCGTCCATTTTTTTCACTTCATTTTCTTCTTATTCATTCGACTCTCCCTCGCTCGATTCGTCTCTCTTCTTTCGTCTTCTCTTCTTTCCCCAGTCTCTGCACTGTCAGAGCACTTCTTCCACTTTCCATTGCGATGCTCTCTTCCTTACAGCCGCGCAGGTGGCCGCTCGACATTGCCTGACATCGACAAACTCATTGCCAGTGATTTAGCAATTAGTTACGTTTCTTTCTTTTTTTTTTTTCTTATACTAGATGGATATCGACATGTTGACTTGTTTCTCAAATTTTTCTTCTTCGTCCTCATTGGATCTGTTTTTCGATAAATTTATAATACCGTTAATGTGCGATCCGTTACCGCTGTCAATAAACAGCGAGTAGTCTGATATTTTGCACGTCTAACTCACAACGTTTTTATTGCTGAAAGAGAGTACATCGAGTAATATAATAATTATATATATTTCAAACGAATAAAATCGTTGTACAACGGAAGTTGGAATGTTGTACAAATATCTAGAATAATTTCCGTTTGTGAAATTACACGGAAAGACGTCTTACAAAGTGAAATAATAAATGCACCGTAGATTTTTCCTGTACATACCCCGGTGAAGGTAGAGAGCGCGATTAATGGCATACAAGCACGTCCGAGCAAGCTTCGCAGGCATTTGTCGGGATACAGACAGTTTGCAACGCAAAACAAAAATAAAAAGATATAGCCGCAATTATCGGTGCCCCGAAAAGGGCGCACGCAGAGAACTTTTGCACACACATCATGTGAGATTAGTCGGAATATCGAACTCCAAGCCCGTTGAATTATCGGATCGCGAAAAGACCTGTGAATGCCGCTCTCGCGGAGCTATACGGTTCGGGGGATTATAGCGACTTAAAATCTCTCCTTCATCACTTCCCCCTTCCTCCCTTCTTTTCCCCGAGTTGATCCTCTTCTCCCAATGGATCCTTCTGCCCTTCTTCTGCTCCGTCTTCTCCATCTTCTTCTTCTTTCTTCTTTCTTCTTTCTTCTTTCTTCTTCTTCTTCTTCTTCTTCTTCTTCATCTTCATCTTTCTTCTGCTCCTCTCTGGTTCTTGGGGTCCGACTTTGCTTTTGGTTCGGGTCGGGCGTAATCGGTTCCCCGAAGCCAGTGCTCATTATCGACCCGCCGGCCTGGCAATTACCTGCGAAGCCTCTTTCGACTTCGTGTGTGCCAGCCAGCGCAGTTTCCGACTCTACGCGAGACCTTCCGAGATCCGTCTCGACGGAAGTTCGAAGAGCAGGAAGAGAACGAGCAGAAGGAAGTTCTCTCTTTAGCTCAGGAGTGTATCAAAGTTCGATAATAAATTTATGATATGCTAAAGATACGCTCTCTCTCTCTCTCTCTCTCTCTCTCTCTCTCTCTCTCTCTCTCTCTCTCATTCCAAATTTACCTATACTGCAATATAATGATTAAGTACATTTCAAGTAAACTTGATCGAGCCTGCGATTTTTATTAACTACTCAAATTGGGGATAATGGCAGACAACATCACGCGTTAAAATAGACTGTCTAAAAAGAAAATACGAGCAATGCGGCAAGACGATCGCTGATAATCATCGAACGAGTTTGTGGTACGCTATAATTGCGGTTGCCAAGTTCGCACCATTTACCGGAAGAACGTTATGCAAGGCATAAGAGGGAAGACGCATTTTCTCGTGGCGACGAATATCGGATCGGCCTATTTCATGTTTCTTCAGAGAAATACACGATTGTTAAAAACGTAGCGAAGAAACGAGAATTTCTTTACTTATATAGTTACCGCGATTTAAACTGCTTGCATATACTGCGAAATAAATTATACATCCATCATTTATATAGTTTCATAAAAAATACACTGAGAAAAAATTGTTCATTTAACTAAATGAATTTAGTTTGTCTTTATTTTTTTCGATGAAGAATGTATGTATTTAAATATATTACTTATATTTGATTTAAATACCTACGTACATATTTTTCAATGAAAGAATTAAAAATAATTAAATTGATTTAGTTAAGTAAACAATTAATTTAGTCAACAATTTTTTTCTTAATAAAGAAAGTCAATTAAGAGCCAACGTGATTGTCGGTGCGTAAAAAATATTTATTATATTAGAAAATTATTAACTTTACAGATGTCGCCAACGTTTCGCTTCTTCTCAAATTAAAACAAATATAAAATTAATTATTACTAACTCATTACACAATTAACGCATTACTATAGTATACATAAATATTGTTGAGTCATAATTGTCACACATTAAAAATGCACAAGAAATTATGTAAATTGGTCATCTTGTTATCACAATGGTATGAAAAAAGATGCAAAATGTGATATGACAATGATCAGGACAATGGTTAATAAATAAACCAATGTATAAACGTCAGTAATATTACTGTTCTAACTAACACAGTCGCAATAATTTTTCTCTGATTGTATTCAAAATCACAAACATTTTATTGGATGTTTAACTGGCGTTCCATTACTTGGCGTACAAAAAATTTTTAACTGATAATGACTGGCATTTATACATTGATTTATTTGTTAATTGACCATTGTTATACAATATTTTGCTTCTGCACCTTTTCTGGAAACTCACATCATTGCGATAACAAGATGACCAGTTTACAACTTCTTGTGCGTTTTAATGCATGACAAATGATTATGACTCAACAATATTTATATATACTAAAGTGCGTTAATATATATCTTTTTTATATTTTTTTTTCTCGATGTAATTATAACGAAAAGATACAGATGATTGCAATGAATTGATATTCCACATCGATTTGATGAAATGAATGAAACATTTCAGTATAGAAATATATGTATAGAATTAACTAAAATATAAATATTATTATCAAACTATTCCACATAACTCTCACACGTGTAATTTTAAACAACCTAGTTTTAAGAGATCAAGTTGTTTCTTGGAAATCATTAACTATTGTTATATTAGTGTTATCACTTGTACGAGTCCGCAGACAGGAAAACTAGTAAGTGATATCGGCAAGAATAATAAACGTAAACCAGATAAAACCATAAAAGCTTGTTATATCGCTCCAAGTAATTGTCTTAAACATAGAAGTACATTTGTGTCACCGCAATTACATGTATAAGATGATTTAAAAAAAAAAAAATCTCTTTAATGAAATAAGATCAATCTTCCTTCCTTTGCATCTTTCTTTCGCAAAGGCATATTTCTTATCGTTCCTTTTCATCTTATTTCTACATTTAAAGTTCATCCCGGGCGACTTTCCAGTTTCCGTTGCGTCGGCTCGAAAAACTGCGGACTTTAGCGGACGAACGTCGTTCCACTTCGTGGAAGAGTCCGTTAGTTAAGTGCTCGCGTATCGCGCGAAGTCGTGAGAGTACGACCTCGCCGAGAGAAACGAGTAACTCGCCTTGGCAAAAGGCAATTTTGTTGATAGCGAATCGTCGCACTGTCGAAGAACTTCGTAGTCGGCATTTCTAAAAGTTGCGAATATGACTGTGCTTGCGTTTTAGCGTGGTTGTGTGATAACAAAAACTGAAAGAATTAGAAACATGTCGTTTCGTGTGGAAGGAAATTTCCGAGAAACTCATTATTTTGATAATTTAATGATAAAGAAGCCTACAAAATATAAATACCAGAAGACGCATTTACACATATATGCATCTTTGAATACGAAGAAAGTGTTTGTTCAAAATACCTAAATCGAGGATAATTAATGGTCTTATCAATTTCATACGAACGGAACGATAAAAGCATTAAAGGCGGAGAAGCGGCCGATCGGCAGATCTCGCGTGGCCATTTTACGTGTCGTTTCCGAGATTTCCGAGAAGTCGACCGGAAGGGACAATAAACATAATCACATCGCAAACTGAATCCAGACTCCGGCGGCATGCGGTACACCCGTTACCGGGGCCGGTAATGACGTATAATTACTTTCCAGCGCATCGCATAGAATCACCGCTCGATTTCGCATAACGTCGTTAATTTGCACGGGGCGTTGGCGTTAATTAATACCGGTTCTACATCGCGTAGCGTAAAACAAATAAATCTTGGACGAAACGTACATGCCATGTCACAAGCCGCAACAAGACTTTGTTATTTCGCGGTATGATGAACGACGAACGCCTACACCTTCGACGTTGCTTCTAATCCGCAACAATACCTCCGACCATCCACATGTATCGTATTTTACAGAATCACTCGACCGTTATCGCCATCATTCGTTTTAATGTTAATCAAACGTTTCAATAACACAATTGCAGATGCCAATTACGAAATTGTTGCGTCTATCAATGTTCGTAATTTTGTACGCGCGAAAAGATATAAAAGATGGTTCCTTAACCCGTAGTTTACAGGGTTTAGCGCGCGGTAAGACTTGTGCGGTTAAAAGCCTCGTGGCTGGCACGCAACGAGAAAAGTGGCACCGCGTTCAGAGGTAATAAAACTCGCATTACACGGCGCGTAATACGTGCGTAAAATATTCGCGCGTGTAATAACAGGAATGGAGATCCAGATACTGCCCACCTTTTAAATGATTATTTTCGGATTTGCAAATACGTTGAATCTTGATATGAGCTACGTTCTAAAATGAACAATTATAATTTTATCAGATATCTTTCACGCGTATATGATGCATTGACGAACTTAACGCAATTTCTGAAAGAATACGAGCAAAAGATCGTGGATACGAACAGAGAGGGCGGAGGAGATGGGAGTGGGATGGATGTGGAGGAAGGCGCCAGCAGTTCTTGGTACAGCCGGATCGTGTTCCTGGTGCGGCAATACCGGTATCCCTTCATTCCTGAGTAATCGCCAGGCCCAAGGCACACACTATCCACCATTCGCCATTTTCTAAATGCGTTGGCTTAATGTAAGCGCGTTACGAGAACTCTGCATTCACCAGTTTCCCGTTTTGCTAGCAAAAGTTTTGGCTTTCTCGACCGCTACGATTTCTGATTAATACTCAATCTTTCGCTTGCTTTCGCAAACTCGAGAATCATAACGAGATTGCTATTCAAATTTATCCTCATGCCATGTACGTATATATATTCCACATTCATGCGATTTTGTTTCATCAATTCTCGCATTGAAATCCATATTCGGAATCATCGTAAACTGTAAGATGTCGGTCCAGAGAGAAAGAGAACGAAAACAGAGCGTGACACGTCGCCACTTTGTCCAGTAAATTCATCGCGTTAACGAATTAGCTCGAAGCGACAAGCTCTGGATTCCAGAAATTCAGAGACCGAGGTTCAACCACGGTAGGATCGGCCTTCCCGGAATGCGTTCTCGTAACAAGACATCAAGCTAATAATACACCGACTTTGGCTCTTGGGTCGCCGGCGAAAGTAAAGCACTCGACATTAATTAATTGTGCACCACCACGTCGCACACGTACGCGTTTTGCACTCTGCAACTTCGTTTTGGTCGTCGATTATAATGTTTATACGACATGTTGTTAAAAACATACTACCTCACTTGAAGGCACTTGAAGGTCCCGAATGAACCGAATTTCCACGTAATTTCGTGGGAGGGTCAACCTCCCACCTGGCAATATGCTGGACAATATGACAGCGATACGTTGATACGGCACAGTCGGACCGAGCGTGCGCATCAGATGACGGAGCTTAATCACCGTCGAGGGATCTAAGATAGCGCTGACTACGTTTTAATTACTTCTCGCATCGGACAGAATGTAGAATGACATCAAGATGACCGGGCGGGCCGGCGCGGCGTATTAGCGGAAGAAGGACGCGGCTACATGCGGTGCGTTGACCGCGCCTAAAAAAAAAGAGCGTTCTCTTGCACTTTTCCAGTTTGCTCTTAATCAGGATTCGATGCAAATAGGATTAAAACGAGAAGTGGTGGCAATAACAATAATTGCTCGATCATACTTGTACTTTGTACGTGTCAGTCCTGTACCCAGAGAAAAGGTTGCTTCGATTTCAAAAAATTTTCTTTCAATTTAAATATTATTTTTTTAAATCAAATAAAATTGATTCGATTTTAAGAAATAATGATTTAAACGTTATTTCTTGGATTTGAACATAATTTCTTTAAATCAAATCAATTTTATTTGATTTAAAAAAATTAATATTAGGTGTAGTAAAAAGAAAGATTTAGACGAGATACAGATTACTAAAGCCATCTATTGGAAAAATAATGGATTTCTTTTTACTATATCTAATATTTAAATCAAAGACATTTTTTTCTTTAATCGTATAGCAAAAAAAATTTCTTGAAATCGAAGCGACCTTTTCTCTGGGTGTATAAACGGATTCGATCGTCTTGTGAATTTATTAAAGGAAGATTTTTTTCAATCGTAATTTTCTATTTTGTATTTATTTGCGAGAGATTTGAATTACAGCACTATCTTTATACTGTTAAATTCATTATCAGTTAAATTACACTCAATATGAATTATTTTTAATCATATCTATGGGTCTGTTTTTGGTGACTGAATTAGTGTACATTTTTGGTTACTTCAAATGAAATAGATATATGTTTAACATTTGATGAAAGCGAGAAAGAGAATTCTAATGTCTAGTGCAGGAATATAAAAAACAGACTTTATAATAGGTCATCATTGCTCCTATTTAATATGTCGTTAATTTGACAAAATTAGTTCAAGAAAGAATTAGTTAAAAAATTAATTCAAGAAAGTGTATTCAAATTGATTCAAATTTAATTTATTATCAAGTGCATACATTAACTATCGACGAATGTTTAGTTTGAAACTAACTAGAAACGGATTTATATTTTGATACAAATGAAAAATAATAAAATGTTATTTAACTCAACGGACTGGATTACCATCATACTCGTTTGATATCTAACTGTGTAGTGTCTTGATAAAACCGTTGGAAGACCATTTTATTCAATATTATCCAAGTACATCATAAATATCCGTAAACGGTCATCGGTAACTTGGACGTTCGAACGGCATCGTTTGGGAGCGCATCACGGCGTCGACGAACGGGCTGAAGAACGAAATCGGCGGCCGAGATCGCGTGAAATTACACGGGGCTAGATCCGCGGCGGAAGTGCATATCGGCGGGGTATGCAACCGCCGCGTACAATTACCTCGTTTTCTACACGCTGTGCCGCGCTGTGCCGCGCGAGGAGAAAAGCGTTTTCTAAAGGAGATTGACGGTAGCACGAATGCGAAGAAGGGAGGCTAATACGCGCGGCGCAACAAGGTGCATATAACGTTATACGAGAGTACAGGAGAGCTATGGCTGGGTATTAAGTAGCGGTATTTACGGAGCTACAATTATCCCCGTTTTCATGCCGATGATCCCTCGACTCAACCGCGAAGCTCGGACTTTGACTACGTGGGAACTCGTCTCGAAGCGGCGACGTGCGCGCTCGCTCGCGTTTTCCGTCATTGCCATCTTGGCGTTGCCGTTATCGGCGCAAAATGCACAATTATCGTACTTTTACCGGGGATACCTCCGTGATTTCCTCGGCATCGTTTCGCGCGACCTGCGTGTGGGAGGTAGAGGAAAGTTCGCGGAATTTCGAACGAACGGACGGCGCGAGGCGGTTCAACGAGGAAGGTTCTAGCAGTCGCACGAACGAATTTAGACCTTTCCGTCGACTTAATTGCTCCAAGGTCGCGCGCGGATGGACACGCGATCGGACAGCAAAATTTTCAGGTAGAGCCAGGATGACTCGATCTCGTGCTGACGAATATCGCGGCGGTTCGACGATCTAGACGATCTAAACGAGAGTTGGATGAGAAAAGTAGACGGTCCGCGCTGTAAATACCATGAAAAATGTAATATCTATACAAAGAAAGTAATTTTGTTAAATGCAGAATTAATTATTAATGTCCACTCTTTCAAAATATACATCTTTAGTAGAGTAACTAACTGATACCATCAACGGAAATGCTCGCAGATAATCAAGTATTTTAATTACGATAATCAAGTACGTTAATTATGATAATTAGAAAAATTATGCTTATTTAATATGATTGAATATAAAGATACAAAATCATTGAGAGATTTTAATCTGCTTTGAGAATGACGTACGATATGCGCACGATGCATCAGAAATTATCACTAGCTTGAACTACGCGCTAGATTTACGTAACAAACGAGATAATTTTTTGCATATCAATCGACTGGACTCTTGATGCAGTTAGTTGGCAATAATCCATGCTACTAACGATCTCGATATAAACACTCCGATCGATATTACAGTCAACGTTCCTTGTCGGTTTTCTGTGTGTAAACCGCAGACTTGCAGACAGTGCGAGAGTTCTTTTTTTTTTTTAAATATTGTAGATAATCGCCTTTTCCAATTTACCATGGCAATATTTTCTTGATAGCCAAAAAAGATAAACAAGTGTAACTAGTTTCATTAATAATTTCAGTGCGACGCACGAGTACAATGTGAAAAATCTTGTAGTTGATATTAGATCCAATAACACGATAAACTATAGATCCAAATCTTTTAAAGCGTAAAACAAGAGAAAGGAAATATATAGTGACTTGAGTGACGACGTGTTGTTACATCGAGAGACAATTGGGTCGAGTGATACTGTTTATCAGAGAAGAACACAAAGTTCAATTTCCGTGATTGCGCTGAGTCCCGCGATCATCGTGACCGGTTTCTTCCAAACGCAAAGGAAGGTACGCACACGCCGTTCCCCTTCTGGACTGGTAATTGCCCATTATCTCTCGCTCTGCAACTTTGTCGACCGATTACAGCGAGGTAATACAAAACGATAAGCGCCGCCGTCGGCGGACGTCGCTGATTGTGAGCCAAACTTTGCGTAATTTTTTTTCGAGCAAAAATTCACAAACAAAAAATTTACGAACAAAAATTCATTCAAATAACGATTTTCTACGTCTTATAAGATGAATAAAAATTCACAAACGAAAACTCACGAAGAAAAATTCACAGGTAAAAATTCACTAACGAAAATTCTTGCAAAGTCTAACACGAAAAACATATAAGTACTTCTGTTTCGTAAGTGAAGATTACTTTACGACACAAGTAAACGCAAATTTTGATTAACATAGTGTGGTTATTCTTACACACATAATAGCAGGTCGAAGAACGAGATAACAGCATATATAGAAAGAGATTGATCTTGAACGGCCTATTTTAATATTCATAAACCGCTGTTTAATAAAAGTGCTAACTGTCGAGATGCGTGAGTGAAAAAAATCAAATGCAATTAAAACGATAATAAAGCTCGGTATTTATTAATGACAAACATAGTAATTTCTACGCTTATTATAATAATCAATGAAATGACAGACTGGCTTTACGACATTGTAACAATCATAAATCAATTTGTTTGGAAAAAAAATATTTTCTTGTTTGGATTGTCCCGGCGAGATGAATAGTTAAACGGGATAAAGACGTGCGCGTGATTCTTAGGTGGCGTGAATTCGGGAAAGAAAGGAAAACTACCGGGATATCTTCGAACGTGGCTTCCGCGTAACAGAGCTACCAATCGCTGTCTGATCGTGATGGTTTGAAAGGGGCCGACAGAAAGCGTCGTCATTATACACCTTGAGGCTTCGTGTATATATCGACGAGCGAAAACTTACGACAAGCACGCAATCTACGAATTTCTCCTGTGGCGTCCTTGAAACGGGACTAATTCCCACCCTCAGTCATTTGCGTCCGTGTGTCGGAGAAACATATCGACGATTTTTTTCTATTTTCTCTTTCTCTCTCGCGGTTCTTCTTTTACCTACCTATATCGTCGCTTAGTATCATTTCTCGGAATTGAAATTACCTTCGTGAGTATTTTTCTACTTCCGACTTACGCAACATCGGTCGCGAAGAAATACGAGAGCAGGGACGCATGACGTCAACTTCACAACGATGTTGAGTTTCTTGGTATCTAACAAGGATTGCTTAATCCAACAAGAAGACATTGCCGAAAACTACGAGATTATTTTATGACGGAGTAAAAAAATGTTATATAGACTCTATATGTGGATGCACGATGGTGCATACCGACACGGTCTTGTAACTTGTCCGGGTGAGAAGGTAGGTCGCACGTGAAGGAGATTCAGCGGCTTTTGAGTGACGCACACGCACGCCGTTGCGTGATTGCCGTTATGAATGCCCTCGACTTGTAGCGTGCGACAAAGCGACGAGACCAAGGAAGGATCGAGAACTCGCATTCCCGCGGATCGAACGGAGAGCAGGATCGTATGAGATGAAATCTGGGAAATGATAATTAAAAGATGCATCTTTTAGTATGTTTGACATGTCATGAGTGTTTTCTCGATTCTTTGATTTCCGGAGAACTGCGAAGAATATTTTAACGAATTGGTGCGTGTTACAGCCGATAACGCGTTTCTGGTCTTCTATAATAAGACCAATCATACGTGACTACCTAGAGACAGAAACGATTAGCATAATCGTTGTTATAATTTGATACGGCTACCGAGCATGATTACAAAACGAAAGATCGTGGATAATTATATTTGATTATCAACATACTATTGCGAGTTTCGGCATCGTTACCTCAACACGTTTCTAATTGCATTGCAGGAATGTCGCAAAACAAGGTGACAAGGTTCGTGTACGCGAACGTAATTGCTTTGCTCGCGTTTGTTGCACCGATTGACCGATTGACATGCAGTATTAATGTGAGAGGAGTGACTGGGTTCTGCTGAAAGCAACGCTCTTAAAATTGTAAATTAATCCGATCAACAACTTCTGTATTATTTAGAAGAGGCCTATGATTTTGTGAAAACTTCCTGCGTAGCAGGAAGTAGCAAGGGAGAAAAAAAGTGCAAACAGGGGAATAAAAACTCAACGTACTCTGCGTCATGGTAAAGTGAATCTGCCGCAAAGGGGGAAGACACTGTGCTGCTGGCAAAAAATAAAAGTCCACTCGAGTCCTAAAGTGATATACGGTGTTCTCGATTTCCGCGCACGCGTCTGTCCCGCCCTCATGAATTCCATTGACTCAATCTTCCTCGAAACTGCTCTCCCGCCATCACCATGAACGAGGAAAGCCCTTTCTAAAATTTCATTGGATAATGAAACACATTTTACGAAAACTGGCTATTGCTTGAATGCGAGCGTATGAGCTGCAGGAGAATCGCAATTGGAAAACTCGGGAGCGTTTATACGTTTATAAGTTCTCGAAACTGTTAAATTTTTCACATTTATTTCCATCCTCCAAAGATTATTTCACTAAATTCCTAAATTTTCAGATAAAAGATATTATTTTATACTCTATAACATGTCTAAAATTTCTCATTAAAATCGACGAGAGACAGTTTCGACGATTTCCTTGTTAGTATTATATTTATGCTTTTTTAATGCGAATTATGTTACACATTTTAATTTCTTGAAATTAATTAGTCTTTTAATTAACGTAAATTAAATCTTACAGTGTTAGTAATTGTGTTACAAATTTGGCGTCAGTTCCGGAAGGTTAGGACTTTATGAACTGAAAAGTTTTCTATTATGTCTTACGTGTTCGTTTCGTGTTCGTTTTTTTTACATCATAAACGCAATGAGCGATAGAAATCGAGCGGCCAATGTCTCGCGAATTACGAAAACACCGCATCAGCAACGGTGCGCACAATTTACCGGAATGTCCGCATCGATTCCCGCGGTCACGTCGCTCAGAGACCTCTTCCGTTTCTCCTCGCTGCTTCTCCCTCCAACCCCCAAACCGCACCGAAATCGAATCTTCCACCGCCACCATCCACAGACGAATCCACCCCCGTGACACCCAACAGTATTCGCCGACAGTGCCACTCAGGGAAACCAAGATGGTTACCGCGTCAGCACTTTGAGTCTTCGAGGATCGTCCCAATGTGGGATCCACCCGCAGCGATATACACAGGCGATCTTGGTAACCCTATTTACTTGCAATTCCGCTGCGACAAGCGACGTGCTTCTCTATCTCCAAGAAATTTTCTCGAAGAAAAAAAAAAGAAACAAAATCTCGGCGTAGGTATATATTGAATCATAATCTTTATTCGAATTTATACAAATCCGCATTTATATTTCAAGGAAACAAAAAGTAACATTAAGTAATTTCTTCTTTTTTTATAATACATTTTTAATAAGAAGTAATTACTAATAGGTGAATCCTACCTCTAAGCGGAGGTAATTTTTACGCCGAAATTTAATTTCAGCTCGTCAGAATTTTTACAGTTGCCGTAACGTCAAAACACCCGTTGTTACCTCTCTCATATTGTAGACACCGAAAATTTGTCTGCCGAGACGAGTCGTTCCGAGGAACGAGCGACATGCTCGCGGATAATCGATCGAGCCATCCTTCGCGCTCCCGCGTCTTCTCTCCCAGCTCGAGAATTTACGGAGGATCGATGCCGCGGAGCAGAGAGCGAAAAGGGGTCGACGGGACGAAGCGGAGGGTGGCCGTTAAGGGGCACGGAAAGAACGTTTAGGATAGCTCTCCGTCGAACGGCCGGATAATAATCCGTGCCGTGTACATCCTCTCCGTTACCGCTGCAGCCACGCTACAGCCAATTAATCCGGCAATCACGAGCGGTTCTCCATTGCGCTCCACCTGGTTTATTTGCCATTAAGAAGGAACGGATACCATGTTGGCCGCGCCATTGCGTCGATGAGTGTACGGGGTGAAGAAGCGAGGAAAAAGAGAACGAAGAGGGCGAGGAGGACGAAGATACGTGCGATCGCGTCGTTGATATTGTGAATGGACGAGAAAGAATCCGGAGATTTGGAGAATAAAATGGTGAAAAAGTTTAAACATTTTGGATTTATCGCAGTTATGTCATGAACTTCAGTCTCGTCACATGACATTTCAGAGTCATTTGACTTTGAATAATCCTTTATTTCATTGGCTCATTAGTTTTCTTTCTGTTTTCCTTTCGATCTTCTTCAGTTCCTCCGGATTTTTCTCTTTCTGTAAAATGTTCTTCCTCATCTCTCTCTATTTCTTTCCCGCTGTTGTACCAACCAGCCCTCGTCTCCATTTTACCAATCTTTCACTCTGGTGGTCGACCAGTTACATGGACGGAGCTATCGCAGCGCTATGACGCGCAAGTGGAACGTGCTCTCGAGGGCCGTCATTCATCTCTTCCACCTTACCTCGCCGCACACCGCGGTCGGTGCGGAGATCGCCATCTCCGGACATCGTCGGAGGTTTTCTCAGCCTTAACGCGCTATATCCAAGGCATCTTCACCCTCGCGGCAAATCGCGCGAGTGAGTTACGGCTCTTTCGGAATAATTCCTATCTATGATTTACACAATGACGGTATCGTGCCTCATTAAAATGGACGGACGCGCATGGAAAATTAGTTATTGCGAATAATTGCGTATCTCGCGATATCGAATGGAGCCGATATTTTATTCCAGACGTCTTCAGTTGCTTTTCAAAGATGGAGACGTACACCGTCACCGGCGCGGCGAATCACGAGTTCACGACAAATAACGCTACGTGTCTAGCAACAATGACGTATCTCATTCGAGTTTGGTAGTGGAGTGAGCGTACGATGGGTAATTTTCGCGGCACTAATTCGGCAAAGCTTCATTAACCCGACGTCGTGCCCGGTACTTAGGCGACGCGGGGGTATAATCATAGTTTAAATTCGGATCCCATCCATTGAAAATCAGTGGCTCTGACCCGCTTCGCAATCAGGATACCGGTTAGGGTGACGGAATGGGTGGGGGCTATCATAGGGCATTTGATCCGTGGCGGGTCATCAATATTGCATGAGGGGACCGTCGAACGCGCGTATGATCATGCCGAATGCTGGGAATCAAAATAGTGACGGAGTTTATAGTTGATGAGAGAGGAGAAATGCGCTCTCTCTCTCTCTCTCTCTCTTACATCTGTCGCTCTCATAGCGTGAGTATCGAGTTTGGATTCGGAATCGCACGCATTGCGTTCTCGAATCGAATCGAGATACCAAGCGCTGGATACGCCAGACTCGATCGTATCATTCCGCTTATGAAACTTCGATATCCTAGGGCTTCTCGCAATTTTCATATCATCCATTAAACTAACTCGATGTCGCGTTCCGCGCAACAACAACGTATCGATTCGTTCGCATTGCGACTAGAGATACGCGTATCGATATGGTAAAAGTACACGTATCATTACGGAAAAAAAAAAAATTTTTTTTGTGAAAGTCGCGTCGATTAGGAATCGCCTTTGAACTTTAAAATCGATTTATAACTGACATTTTTACAAAAAATATGTTTTTTTTCGCGTATCGATACATATATCGTTATCGCATATCCATAATTTGTGATTAGTATACAATTGAAATACAAAATCAAACTACTAGGTATAACAAATTTTGATCTGAATTATCATAATAATAATAAAAGAATTCTTCGCCCTACACTTTAGTTCACTTAAATGATCTTTCTCTTGTTTTATCTATCGTGTGACTGACTTTTTACAAGCTCTATGCATTCTTCGCTGCAAAATAAATCGAAGAAACAAATCGTGCGACAATGGTAGAAACTAGTCGCTTGTTCTCGCTAGGACAGTCAGTTCCAGAAGCTTTAATAATTTATTAGCAAGCTTGCTGGCGGAAGGGGAGCTCCTGATTGTGTCGTGTCGTCTGTCCCCTGCAGTGTCGGGACGACTCGCCGCGGGTGGTCCTTGACACCAACCCGAGTACTTTGATGCTGTTGTTATTATTAATACAAGGAACCGCGAATTGATTATTTATCAGTATAAAAGTAAACGAATAAACTTTATCTTGTCATCTACCTAGTGTTGAAATTGTAAGTGAAAGCGAGTGAAGTGAGTGAGCGTCTAAAACACGTAAGTGACGAAAGACAGCGAAGAATGTAGATCGATGGCAGAATGTGAAATATCAACACTCTAAACGATATGGGTGTCGATCTAAGATACCATGCGGTGTCTATAATACAATATAATTTTCACCGCATTGGTGTTGACATAGCGTGGATTTATATAAGATCTATGATGTTAAACTCATACACCATGTTGGCGTTAATATTAACATCAATACAGTGAGAATTATATAGATACCACATAGAGTTAAAGATGTAGCTTAAAATACATTAATCTTCATTTTAATAATCTTAATCAAATTATCCCGGTCCCGGGGCTAATTGAACCAGATGGAATGCATTAGAAAAATGCATTTCTTTTCATATTAATTGTAAATTTCCCCTTATTATTAAAATATTATTAGGTAGTCAAATGTATATAGTAACTAGTGTAGAATTCAGTTTTTCGATAAGTCTCTCAATTTTGTCTCTGTAAAAATTCGAAACTGAAAAATGAGTCTACTAGCCCCGGTCTCCCCTATTTTGTGTCGCATAAAGATCAATTTCAAACAATTATTTATTATTTTAATACAGAGCAGCTTATTCGCACGTAGGAACCGTTACATCATCTATTATAATCATCAGTCAGCGACGGCATGCAGTGCGACCAATGCGCGTTAATTTGGAACTCATCACGCGGTCGCGCGAGGTTAATGATCGAAGAGCTCGAACAAACTATCGGACGCAGCGATTGCATCATCGATTATTTACCTCGCGACGAGCGCGCGTTAATAACTATTTCGCGGTATCTTTCACACTTATCGCACATGCGCTCGCTCGTTTATACAAAGCTATCAATTACGCGGATCCTTAGGGAAACTCGTCTCGTCTTGCCATTAGTCGGCTGGTTATTCAGCCGTAAGTCATCGTGTAATCGACCCGTGTCGGAACATTAGGCCCCGTCGTACAATTCGTCACAATCCACCATCCGGACTTTTCGCGTACGCGGGAGGAACATCTCTTTGACTGCTAGATCGATCGGTTGAAATCATTCGGTACCGTTTGCGAAGGTATGCCGATAAAAAAAAGAGACAAGCGTAGCCCGTTGGGTCGTAAATCGACTTTCGTCGTACGTATACAAGCTTTCCGTCGTCGTTTTCATGATCGGGCCCGTGTGAATTAATCCAACGACAGGCCGTTGCATTGCTGCGCTCGCGCTCGAGCGCCCACGTGTGTACGTGAATGATACATGCGTATTTCGGGCCGCGTATATAATAACAGGTTGCCAGTACCAGGCCCTCTCTTACCCTCTCGCGGCCTCTCAAGCGGTGATGTATGCGCTAATTGTGAGGCCCCTTCGCTTCGAGACTCGGTCTCCTCCGTTTCCTCGGCTTCTCCGCTCCGCTCCGCGCAACCGTCAGTGTCTTTTTCTTTCTTCATATACGTGCCTCATCGAGAATATGCCTTCTTCGCATATTCGCTCAGTTTTTGCTACAGACGAGAATTTTTATTCAATATTCCGAGTTCCTTTGCCGTAATGTTTTATAAAGTTACTTACTGAATGCAACATCGAATTAAAGTTTATTATTACGCGATAATAATATATAATAGTGACCGGCGATGCAATACAAGATGAATTATTCTTTCTCTTTCTTATGTGTTAAATATGCAAAGAAATTACTTAAATAAATTAAAGGCAAGATGGAATAATTGAATTGAATTGAAACGACGCTTGATTCGATTCATACCACTTTAATGTTATCAATTACCCGTTTAAGACAAATTCCTTAATGATTGTGTAAAATAAGAAATCTCAAAAAATCATATTTTTATCCACTTAATCCAAGAAATATGGTGGTAGTTCGAATATTGTAAAATTTGAAAAGGGTAACGAGCCAAAGATTGGGTGTTGTGATTTAATTCGATTTCAAACGATCGATAGATAAGACGGTTATTTTATCTCCGTTTGCCCAAAGGGTTTCGACATATGCGACGTCGGTACGTAACACGATGCATCGGTTGCCCGCGGCCTGGCAATTAAGTAATTAAACAAATCCGTCGAAGGTGTTACGAATGAGTCCGTGCACGCCTCGCGATCACTCGTAATATACGAAGGGAGTAAAGTCGTTGCCAAAGACGTATGATCGTATTACTTGAAAGTCCCGTTGGATATTCATACGTAATTATTAACCGACTGATGATTAATAAGTAATATAAGGGATATATAAAATAGTGTATCGAAAGGGTATACGTACTTGTAATTTTTTTATTTACGACAACACATCTGCATCCGTTCTGTATGTTCAAACGAAATATAAGAAATTTTTTAAAATTAAGGTTTGCATTTTTCAACAGGTTTTGAATTAAAGAAAGTTAGAAAATCGAAATACTTTCTCTTGGAAAAAAAGAATTAAAAATTCCTTTCAAAGAAGAAGAGTGTAACTTTGCTAAATTTTATTAAAACATTATTTTCAGCTTTAACAAATATGACAAAGCTTGTGCATTAGTATATACTAGTAAATATGTATAACTGAATAGAAATCATATTTTAGATCTTGTCATTTTCATGATCGATATTCGTTTACTTGAATTAAGTATTGATAACCCCATAATGTTATTTCTATTGGAAACGACAGTGACGAACGCATCCCATCTTTTCTAAATTTAAAACCCGATTAAACACGAATCTCATCCAGGGGGAGAAATAAATCGCATGCGTGCCGCTGTTACGATGTTGTGACTCTCAAGCCGACAATCTCGTTGGTACGCAATCGGCCTTAGTAGAACATTAACATCCAGCCCGATCCCGGGTTTAATCAAACGCTAACCGGCGAAGATTTAATCTACCGCAGACTCCCTCGAGAGACCACCCTCCCTCTCTTCTCCCATTCCTGCATCCTACGTGTCTCCTTCTCTCCTTCTCTCTGTCCCGAGTAAGTAATATAATCACAACATCGGGGTGGCATCGTTATTTACAGGCACTCCATTTGCGGTAGCGAGCGTCGACCAACGAGGTTGCGATCGTGGCGACGATATTGACTTCAGCTACGATTAGGGGATAGGCTTTATATGAGCGAGTTCTCGGGGTTACACGCTCCCTAATGCGCCTCGGGGTTTAGATCTCGTTTCTAATGTGATTCGGAAGCGATATTATCCCGCGCGACACATTGCTTTCGTAATAAAAGAGGCAAATGGAAAACATGCATAAATCTGCACATGTAAAATCTGTGCGACAATCGATTTTATAATCTGGAGGTCAATCATGTAACTTTTTTCCTAGAGCGGAAATGAGAAAAGTGAAAATTTTTAGTACACATGTGTGTACATGTACACTAAGAGAAAGATATTTATTTTGTGTAAAAAATATATTTATTTTTCTAGAATAACTTTTTATTTAAATACAGCAAAATGAAATTTTATACCTAATAAGCCATCTATTTTTTTACAATTATAATGAGATATATTTCACAGAAATATGTATGCTGTCAGCACAATCAAATTTTTTCATCACTAATAAATCGAAGAATAATCGAAGAAAACGTCATAAGTAACATTTGCTTCGGAATATTTTGACAAATTTTTTGAAAAATTGTCACTTTTCACGTTTCCGTTCTAGGGAAAAAAAATTACATTGATTGATACCCAAGTTGGCCTGGTCCTGATTCCTGTAGATGTAATTCGGCGCGGATTAATCAAGGAGTCGCAATCGTGGTCGGAAAAAGAGAGTTAGTTATGGCCTCGTCTTCATGGCAGAAACTTTAATACACGGTCGGAAAGGTGATCCTATCGGCGAACGCTCGCTCATCTCGATTAAGTCGTTCATCGATGATTTCGATCTACTGGCAGCTCTGGTTAGCCTCGCGGCGAAGAGGACAGTACCTTTGTCGCTCCGACGGAATCGAGCCGCGCACACCAATTAAGCAATTAAAACGTCGTGCGTCCTGCTGTCCATCGGCGACTTCGAGGAGCTCTCGCGATAACCAGCAATGATTATCTCAAAGTGCGATTCAACTGCCGTCAGAAAATTAAGAATGATTCGAATGCATTAACCGCTAACGCATTATGAAATCGGACTCAACCTATCTGTATCGCGACGTCGCCCTTAGCGCCTAATAAATTTCACCTCCCACCTGAGTAATACATAAATCGAAATATTTCTAATATATTTTTATGATGGACATCTCCCCGATTAATCTTGGATACGAATAATGAATGTTCGGATTCCAAGCGGCGATAACGCGTAACGGTATGACATACGCCATAACTGAATGATTATGATGTCGGGGAAGGGGAAGGGGAAGGGAAAGGGGGCTGCAGAGCGGATGTCGCCCCGAAGCGCGAGGTTACAGCGATTCGTCGGCACGAATCGCGGAGGCTACGGCCTTAATTCCAGTAATCTTCGCGTCAGAGCTGCTTCCGATGCCGCAGCGGCGGTGCGCGGCGAACGGCGGTGCCCCGCTGGATGAATACTGGGGCCAAGTCCGATAGACGGAAGGAGTCGATCTAAGCGAGAGAGATCCCAGTAACCGAATAATAACACACGGGACCGAGAAGAGGAGAGCGTCAGCGCAGTGTATTTATAAGACATCCAAGTAACGTGGAACGAGAGAGAGACGCGCGGGGGCTGAACACAGGGAGGGCTCGGTGGCCGACCGCGGGAGGAGAAGAGGGATTCGATAATTACTACCGGGAGTCGTGGAGGCGGCCCACGGAATCCTCCTCCCGCAACGAGCGCAAACGCGCAATTATTCCCCATCGCCATCCGACACTGGGATCTCCGATTCCGCGTTCCCTGCCCCGATAAAGCGTGTACACCACGCGCGCTCACGCTTCGCGCGGATGCCCCGAAGAGACTCCCGGTATTCGATCGTTATGCGCGCCCCCGATATTATCTCCCTCGCTCGCTCTCAGTAGCTCTCGGATTTCCCGTCGGCCCGACGCGCGCGTGCCGACGCGTGAAAAACCGAGGCTGAAATGAGTGAGAGGCGCGCTCCGGTGAATGGTCTGATGAAAATCCTTCATCGCACTCATTCCTTTTTTCCGCTCATACATCAATAAAGATTTGTCACGTACCATCATTTACTTGTTAATTATAAGATCTTGCCTGCCTCGATTTCTTGTCTGATATTCAACTATAACGAGCGCGCGTCTGATCCTTGTTAGATATGAATTATGAGGGCACACGCATGAAGAAGATGTATACGCAATGTCGCAATCGTCGGACTATCGTGACGCGGGATCGTAAAGAATAAACCCGTATAGTTGCATTACTTTATGAAATTCATTTTACCTTCACAATTTTTTATTTTATATAAAACGTTCTTTTATGTTTTCCAACACCTTTGCTTCTCGGATCGCGCAGCGTCTTATTTTTCACGACATCTCGCGCGTATTTTTGGCGGTGGAGCTGTGGGAAGCTGCGCTATCTTTCTATTCGCGTTACGGAACGCTTCGTCTTTGCTACGTGTCACGGACGGATGAATGTGGTCGTAATGGGCGTGGTACTCTGGCATCAGAGGGTCGCAACGCATCGAACGTGCGTTTATTTACGTGCGTACGCGCGCGCGCGCGCGCGAGCCGACGCGTGACACGAGTCACGCTTCGTCGATAATGGAATTTTATTAGACAATTGATTTTTAATCGTTTGTTTGTATTAACGTTCTGATTATAATAGACATTGCATCAAACGCATCGATTAACATTAATGAATCATATTGTTGAGAGACAGATACTTTTTATAATATACACAGAAAAAACACAGCTGAAAATTTCACTGATTCAGCAAATCTACAGTCGTAATATACAGTCAATTTTCTATGTTCAAATAGCAAAGTTGACATTAGCGAATAACATTAGCGATTTGTCGAACCATCAAATCTTCTTAGTTATCGATATTGAATTCGCGTAGTAAATTATAGGTTTGCTATACCACCCAATTAATTTTTTTCCATATATATGTTAGGTATTATAGAGAGAATAATAATAATAATAATAATAACAATAATAACAATAACAATAACAATAACAATAACAATAACAATAACAATAACAATAACAATAACAATAACAATAACAATAACAATAACAATAACAATAACAATAACAATAACAATAACAATAACAATAACAATAACAATAACAATAACAATAACAATAACAATAACAATAACAATAACAATAACAATAACAATAACAATAACAATAACAATAACAATAACAATAACAATAACAATAACAATAACAATAACAATAATAATAATAATAATAATAATCTTACTGCCTAGTTACAAATTGGATTTTAATAACGTATAAAATTATTTAAAAAAAAGAAAGAGAAGGAAAAATAAAATATAAAGCGCTATTAAATGATGAAACAACAGCGATACAAGATTAGAGAAATATTATATATGGATTAAAAAATATTTTGAGACAAAGTATAAAATAGAATGTGCAGCGTTGCAAAAATCTTAAAATTTCTAAAATTCATTTCTTTTCAACTTGATTTATCATTCTTATAAACGCTGCATTAATTCTCTTCTCTAATTAATTATTTTATTTCAATACTAAATATTTTTTTATTTCGTAAAAATCGTATATATATATATTTTTTAAATACGAATTTTTAACAATGAAATATTAGATACATTGTGTAAAAATTATAAATTAATTTATGACTCACACTTTGACGGTCATTTCGCAGAATTTCCGTAATATTACATATTTGCAACAAAAAGAGGAGTGATTAAGTGTTTTAATAACAATTTATCATGTTTAAAGACAGATTTTTTGCAATAATAAGAAGATTGTCATAATACAATTACGATAAAATTAGGATCCAGATTAACCTAATATGCGCTGAACAATGGGTGTCTATCTGAAAAGTCTTTAAAATAATCTACGCGAAGCGCGAGAGGATCAAGATTCTTGTCGGATAAACATCTTGACGGGTCGTAAAGACCTATGTTATATCACCGCGGGTCCACCTCCAGCTGAGTTGGGCACGATTCACGTTGTTGGACAATATACGCGCATTGTGCGTATACTGACATCAATCATCGACGCACAGGTGTCGTGCGACATGTCTAATGTCCATACAAATTTTGTTGCATTGTCGTTAATGTCGAAAACATATTATGCCAACGTGTATCAGCAACTTGCGCGTTACGATTGTCTCGGAGATTTACTATGTTGCACAGAAATACGTTCTACGTATTGATAAAAGGTCTGTTCGCTTGAAATCTTAAAAAATTTTTGCACTCAGAGTGAGATAAAGTGAGGTAATTGGACGTTGAAGAGAAGATGCTAAGTGCAAAAAGTGCAAGCAGCGCAAACAGATCTAAAATGGTTTTTATATTTCTTTAACAATGAAAAATAAAATATTGAAGGTATAAAAATGAATTGTTCCAGTCTCAACTCAAGATTACATTTTATGTAATAATAATGATTTGCGCGCGAGAGCTTTCACCTTCTTTCCTGAACCGTCCCTACTACATCGAAGCGATAATTCATTCAACCTTACTTTGTAAGTCTACCTGCCCATCCACGAGTGATATAGCAGCATCTCGACGATAGTGAATCACCAACGCACCGCCGATGCAATGCTATGGCGAGTCGAGACACTTCGGCTGTCGATGACGTGACAAAAACGCGACGTTGGCCAAGCACGCGTGTTCTCGAAATTTAAAAGAGTGTCCGACCCCCGCGGCGCGATCAACGACGTCGAACGTTTCACTGCTTCGCGATGTCAGTCGTAAGTAATGACAATACGATGACTGGACGGCCGCTAAACACCTGCATTCACCACCTTATCTCGCGGATCCCGCTGTTAGGACAGGTTTTCGCTATCGTTAACCATTCTTCGCGTATGGACGATAGTTCTCGGGCGCTTTGGGTGGTCTCACCGCCGATAATCTTGACGCGACTCTTGACGCCTCCCGCGCATCGTTTTCCATCACCACCAGCGATCCAATCGTGACTTCACCCCCGACCGAGCCGTTCCGCGTGCGCGGCTCTTAAATACTTGCCACTCGATAGTGATAGTGTCATTTCCGAACGAAAGTTCCCCGTGCGATATACGATACATCACCCTGTAAAGGTCCAAAATCTTTTTCTCTTGCGCACAGGCTGCTTGGTTTCGTGACAGTTGCGATGGGACGAGCAGTGGCGAACGAGCGTAGCTCGGAGTAAAGCGAGAGGGGCTCGTACCATAGACCCGGGATTGACGTAACTTCCCGAGGCTCGTTGAATATTTATCGCCGCTCGCCTTGTTTGTACGCCGTTCTGCTTCGCTTGAATTTAAATACCGTGCCTTTCGTACCTTCGCTCGTGCGTTTCCCTCTTCGCGAGCAACGATTCTTTCTCGCCTCGCGGGATTATTTATAGAAAGGTGATGGGAGCGCGCGGCAGCAGTCTCGTTGCTCTTCTCGTGTAAAGCGGAAAGCCGCGCGAATACGAGCGGAACACGTATCCGCAAAGTCATCACGCTCGTCGACGCGATCTCTTTGCTCCTATATATAGAAGACGAGTGTTCGCTGCACTCAATATATATGTATCTTTTAAATCGATTTTTTTTCTCTGACTTTCGTATTCTACAACGCATCGTTCGTAATATTGGATGCATATGTATAATCAACTCACAAAGTATCTCTCTGCTCCACTTAATATTAGGTGTAGTAAAAAGAAATCCATTATTTTTCCAATAGATGGTTTTAGTAATCTGTATCACGCGTAGACAGGATTTCTTTTTACTACACCTAATATATACCTACTGACGTGAGAGAAAAAAATTTACTAAATCTCTTAGACTAATTTTTTTCAATAGTAACTAAACATTTACTTACATTAAATAAATATTTCCTCGGTAAAAAATAAACTAATAGTTAAATTAACTAATAGTTAAATTAATGATTTTTTTTACCAAATAAATATGTCTTTATATTTAGTAAATTTTTAATACTATTTAAATATTTATGAAATTTAGTTACATTTTTTTTCAGTGTACAAGTGTATTCGCCTCGACTATGAATAAAATAATTCGGTATAAGCAGACTATTATTATCAAGCTTGCGAGACCGATCCTTTCATTTACCGTATGATTGACATTAATTACCGGAACACAATCGGCGGCTTATCTGATCCCAACTTGATTCTCGATGGCGAGATACTGCCTCAAGTTCGCCAGGACGCGTGAAGTAAGATAGGGTCGGAAGACGTTCAAAGGGAAAACCCCTCTCCGCAGCGGTCATCACCGCGAGGCGAGCAGAGCGGCCGGTCGACCCGGCCGCGGAACCTCGTCGAAGACGTCGGGAGAATCCGTGGCGAAGCGGGAGAGTACATACACGCAACGGAGTTTCTTCTCCCGCGGGAAGGCGTGGTCGGTAGACGCGCGACGTCCATTTGTCTCGGGCGCCTCCCGCACCAGGAACGCCCTCGCATCCCACGGGCATCGATCACGTCTTCCTCTTACCGGGCGCATCGCGCCGCGCCTCTATCTCTCTCTTTCTCTCTCTCTCTCTCTCTCTCTCTCTCTCTCTCTTTCTCTCTCTATGTACATTTTACACGCGCAAACTCGCCTACACGTATACCCTCGCACGACAACGCGCACGAGCCACCCCTCGCTGGTCCCCGATGGCACCGGCGTTGCCAACTTTTCAGAATGGAATTCTGGCACAACAGAAACAAAATTCTAATATTTCAGAAGGAACATTACGGAGTACGGAGTCAAAAAACGAAACGAATAACTGTTTAAATTCGAAACTCTCTTGCAGCGATATTGATGCGAATGATATTTATTCCATATGGTATACACGCACTGATCGCCCAGAGATTTCTCTAGATAAATATTAAATAGTTTATCCGAATTTTTATATCTGATTTGGAACGGACCTTTAAGTTGTAAGATATAGATATTAGCTTGAGAGTCATCGCTGTACGTTAGAATTTTTCGGACATTCCGCCAACTAGGTCGCTTTTGTTCTGTTCACGGTCGATCGCGATCTGGCTTTTCCTGCACTCTCTTTAAAGTCTCTCTCTTATAAAAATCCGGTTTTTCAGTCAGTAATAATAATTATCCCGATATAATAATACGCGCATTATATCTCGATGAGAACATATATATGTAGAAAGTTACGGATTTGTACAATGTGATCAAAAATCTTAATGGAGCGTTCCGGTCGATCATAACTTGAAGATCTCGATCGATCAAAACGGCAAACTATAATTAAATGGTCCTTTTGTATTGTGATTTAAGGAATGTCAGTTTTCACTTTTTATGAAGACTTTAAGTTTTTTGTAATAACATTAATGAGAGAGAATACAATACATATATAGAGCAATTGAAATCACTTGAAGTCAGAGGAAGACGATCTGGAATTCTTCATTTCTTACATATAATAAAATCGTTACTAAAAGTAAGGAATTTCTTTAACCTTTTCAGATATTTATTCATATTTATTAATATCAGATATTATTTCATATTTATTAATATTAATTCTAATATTGCTGATACACAAAAGAAAAAACGAACACTGTATACTGCAGTATTTTTAATGCTATTAAATTCTATTATTCTCTCTTTATTTAACTTCTACTTAAATTTGAATAGAATAAAACGTACCTACAAAAAATTAAATCATTTCTTCTAAAAATTTGCTTCTTGAAATATTGAAAACAAAGTCTAAAATCATTTTTTATGTTGCTCCATCGTATCATACTGTTGTTAGCGTGCATAAGTTAATAAGTTAATTGTCTTTTATAAAACCGATTGCTCCAAGTTTTGTCCTTTTGCTATTTTGTTTCAGCCGGTAAGTGTGCATGATGCCTCCTATGCCGAGGCAAACGAACGTCAAGCGTTGATCACTGGATGGCTGTCTGGTTACGCGCATGGCAACTTTCAAGTAAGCATCATCGGCTATCACCGTCAAGTATATACTATTATTCCATAAAAGGAAATCAGTCTAATGATTTTCTACACCTAGTTTGTTAGTTGCGCGAAAATCCCTCGTTATATGCGCGACAGCTATATCTATTGGTTTTCAATCTCATGTGTCTAACACTTTCGATCTCGTAATTTTTCACGCTCTAAGATCGCGATATCGCTCTTACTAATTTTACAAAATGCAAATATTCACGCGCGGAAATATATCAGGCTGTGAATATTCATGTTGAGCGAAACGATACGGTACGTTTCGCCCATTAGCAAAATCCGTCATCCTCAATGCGTTTAAAGAAAGTAGACAAGACACGAATTTCTGTTATCGAGGGATCACGACGTTTCCGCTTATATTTTAGTTACGAAGTATTATCGTTCCAAAAGAATTCTACAAAAGCAGACTTCTACAACGCTGATGATTCGTGAAAGATTATTTTAGATTTAGAAATATATGAATTATCTCAAACAAGTAATATAATTAAAGGATGAACGTGTAAACGCAAAATCGAGAGCTATCTAACGAAGTTCTCATCCACTTTGCGATCGGCGAGAATCCGAGTGGAATGACCGACACTGATCGCAGTCCCTTAATTTTTTGGTAAGCGGGTGACGGTAATTAACGGGTGCGTCGTAACGCATGCCTACACACACCACACGCGTAAAATGTATGCGTCGGCGTCTTCACGTCTCTTCCCCATTGCACGCGCGCGAAATGCATACCGGTAACGCGCGGCGAGGTGTTGCATATGCATGCGTCGATCGATATGAATGCATCGTTGCATGCTAAACGGCTGCGAGCCTATCTGATCTGCCATTTTCCTTTCGGCCGCGAAAGGCATCCGCGTGGCTGCGGCTGCGGCGGCGGCGGCGGCGGCGGCGCCGATGCGGAAACTCATCGTGTGAATCCCCGATTATCGTCCGGTCCGCCGCTTATTATCCTCTTACCGTACAATGTGCCAGATCATGTTTGGCTTTCTACCAATTCTGGCTCCTGTAAAATTCTCGGTTCATGCGATAAATCACCTTTGACTGAAGAATAGTGGATATCAACAATCATTCCCCGCGCAAAATGCGTCAGTATATCGCTGTGTTAAACAGATTTAAACGTTAGGCAGTTCTATTCAGTGCGAAAGCGATTTTATCTCTGAAATTTTGAGATTCCCCTCGTATGTGAAAGAATAAATTTCTTCTCTATCTATCTTTTTCGCACTTTCCCCTTTTTTTAAACCGAGGCATGATTTCTAGCATAGATACATGGCAACTTTGTTGCGTTGAAACAATACATCTGTTAGAACTTGCGTCAGATAAACTGTACATATGTCATATCCTTAATATTATCATTCGCCTTCATCTGTAATAACAATAGTGCATTCGTCAACAGTAATACGATTAAGAAAATATTCCAATGGACAATAGTGTTATTGAACGATATCCGTAATGAGCCGTAGAGTTATTGATGATAGACGCTGATGCGATCGATAATTGAGATGCTAGACTAACGCAATTGTACACCGGGCTTTTATCCAAGAGGTATCTCGTACAATTATTGAAGGCATGTTACTTTATGACGGAGGGTATCTATTCAGAAGATCGATACCTAATTAGGTCGACCCTCGTGAGGATACGATGGCCATGTATCTCTCTCGTATCGCATCTAATTATCGCAGAAATTGACCGACGCCATTGACACATACGAAGATCTGCGGTTTGATCGCAATGGAAGCTGCCTCGCATGTTCGTCATTGTATTTAATCATTAACAAAGGTCACTAGCAAGGATAAAAAGCACTCAACACAAATATCTATATATGTACACTAGGGAAAAAATTAGTGCTTTCAGTAAAACTGGCATTGCTTGACAGCAATAAAATACTTTATTTATATGTATAACAAATTTAGTTCTTCCTGCTCAATACATTTTTCAGATTTACAAATTACAAAAATAATTATTTATATCAACTAAACGATTAATGAATATAATCAAACATTTTTGTTCAACGTAGATTAATCAAATATTTTGTTGCTACAACAAAATTTTAGTTTATAGAATAAAACAGTTTTTTCTAGTGTAATATTAAGTTGTACTGTTTTGTTCGATGAAACTTAAAATGAACGGAACAAAATTGTTTGGTTAAAATATATCGAACAAAAATATTTATTTATACTAATTAAATCATTTAGTTAGTATAGACTAATATTTTAGTTATTTAAAATGCTGAAAATATTAAGCAGAAGCAACTAAATTTTTTTGTCGTATAAAATATTTCATTGCTGCTGAAAAACGCCTTAACTAAACAATTTTTCTTTAAGACAAATTTTTTCCTAGTACACTTGATTGCTAATTTCCTTATTTACTGTCCATATGACGTTGACTCTGACACTTATGTATTATAATGACGTAGAAAGAACGATGTAATATAATCGATGTATTGCTATTGGCTGATGTAACATGCAACAGTATATTCGATGTACCAACTATTATACGAACTATTTAAAAAGATTACAAAGCTTCGAAACATTTATAGTGCCAAAAAGACTGCATCTTATATAACGTATAAATGCACATTTCATACAGTTCAGATATTCAAAGGATGTTCTTAAAACATCTAGAAAACATTTTATGTTCTAAATCTTCCTCAGAACGTTCCTAAGATAAAGTATACTGTATGGGACATGTATTGGTGTGTCCTTTGCTCGCGCATAAATTCTGTATATACTTTTTAGAGCCATGTATTTGAAGCAAGTTATGGTATAGTAAGATGTCTGACTCAGCCTGTAGAATATGATTCAATCTTTCATGTATCTTTTCATATATTGGTTCTAACGTCTCATATATTTTTCTTTTGCACACAAAACGATGAATAGCTAAATGCCACCCTTTTCAGGTGGCCGCGAACGAGAGGATCTTGAAAGCTCATTCGAGAGTTCCCACGTACAAAACGTGAGAGTAATTTTTTAATTGTTACGCGGCTTTTCTGCCGCTTTTAATAACACCTTGGCGTCCGAGTTGCCTATTACGACGAGTGTAAGACTATCTCGTTTTGGCCCGAAGGGTCCAAATCTCCCTTGAACTGACTTGAGCGCTCAGACGCGCTCGATTTTTTAAGTGACGAGGGTACTCGGTCATATATCTCCCTCGTAGGTCCGCGAAAGTTTCGACGTTTGCACAGCCCACGAAATTACACGTTGTGAGGCACAGGGTTGCAGTGATGTTTTTCATCATTACGAATATGCGTTCTCTTTCTGCCAATCGTACAGTTAATGGTGGAACTTCTACGAGAGAAGGGCGCGCGTTACGTTAAAATAGTCTATTAAAAGTCAACATTTCATTCTCGCAACCTAGTCCATCCGTCTCTCGTATATATCTGGCGATGAAAGTACAAACTAAATCACAAACGAGATTAATGGATAATAGTTTCCTCTCTCCGTATTTAAATAGCTTGCCCCACGTACCGTTTTCATTATCAATCATCGTCGGCTCGCGCACGAGGACCTTAAAAGCCACGGAGTTCAAGGAGGACGACCTCGAGAAGCGTTATCGTAGCTGGCTTGTCGCGCTAACGACTGGTAATATCCCCGCGACGGGGCTCGCATCGTATCCCACCGTCATCTTTACATCTCGCGCATTTCCATACAAGAGTAGGGCCATTTGAATATCCCCTCCGTACGCATCGCCCCGCACGACGTCCCTAGCGTTCTTCTCGCTCGAAACCAGACGGTGCGTATTCGCTCCGGCGAATTATATAGCCGACGTCGAAGCGTGGCGATCTGATATCGACCTCAGTCGCCGAAGACGTAACGGGATGATGCGCGATGACTGGCGAAAACATATTAAAATCATCGCGAACCTACGCAACCGAACGATTCGTCGTCCTTCCGCTCGTTGACGTGCAACTGCGATTATACCTGAGATTCATGATTTCATACGCGAAATACCTATACCGATATGTATATGTAATTGAATTTTCGCATGAAATTGCTATTTCTAAACCTTAAACAATACTTTGATAATCAATTGTTGCACAATATTATGGATAGAGAAATTATATTGAGCTTCCAGACTGTTAATTTGAATTTTGGACAATGTTAAAGATGTCTTCTTTAAAACAAACAACCTGATGGTTCAATATAGCCTCCAGGCGATCATAGATGATAATGTGATATCAAGTAATGTGTAATAATATTGATCGTCTAAGAGCTAAAAATGAGCGTCGATCGTCATAAATTGGCATCTTATTGCGCAATAACATGTACTTACAGATAGACCAATATTTTCAAATTGCAATATATTTCAAATAACTTTTAATTGACAAAGTTTATATTATATAAACCTTTAATATTATCTCCAAATGATCAATGATATTGTACAATTTTAAATATTGTTCAATAATATTCATTGTAATATACAATAATATTTATCGTATTATTACAATAATATTCATTGTAATAATAATTTAGGAGAAAAAAACGCTTACACTGAGAAAAAAAAGTTGCTATTTCAAAAAAATATTAATTGATTCAACTAAATGTAGCGATCATGGACTGTCAAACAAATATTTGTTAATTCAACTAAATATTTGTTAATTCAAACAAATAACATGTTTTAAATTACAAGATTTTGTTAATCTAAATATATAAATATTTGAACTAAATAATCATTAAATGCATTTAGTCAAGTTAACAACTTTTTTTCTCAGTGTAAAGAGGGCACTAATAATAATACACTAATAGTACAAAATAGTTGTAAAATGATGCTATAGACAATACGCTATATATTTGAAAGATTATAAGAATAAATAAGACCTAGAGATAAGCAAAAATTAAGGTATTCACTTACTAAACATTTTTTATTATTTAATAAAAAAAGATAATAGGAAGTTTTCAACTTACTTAGCCACCTTCAGTCGTCTTAATAAATTAATCTATCAAAGATAACGCAAAAAATCTTAAACTAACATTTCAAGATACTAATCACAAATAACTCAAAGTCGCAGTTTGACTAATTATAATTTTCATCTTAAATTTGTGTTAATAGTAAAAACTTATATAAAAATAATAAAGATTTTTAAATAAAGATCTTAATTTGCTTATTTCTAAGTCTTCTTTAGTCTTATAGTCTTTGTAAAATAATGTTATTAAACGTTTAGAGAGGCCGCTTTAGATTCTAGACTACGAGTAAAAGAAATCTGAAATAAAGTATCGACCTAATGATTTCTTTTTTTGTAATCGACTCCAGCAACCGGGCGCCGAATCCATCCCTCACACTCTTCCTGTTAATTCTCTGACATTTTTACCCTGCTCTTTCCTCCTCTGCCCTGTGTTCTTCCACTGCGGCGCGAGATGGACCGGCCGAGATAACGCCGCGAGCTCGGTAACTGCAGTAATTGTCGGTGATTAGAGGAGTCATAATTACTGGTCCACGTATAACGTTACCAAGTCCATTCATTCCCCGGTCTGTTCCTCGTCGGCTTGTCTCTTGTATCCTTCTTCAGATATATCTGCGTACACGGGCCTCAATCAGCCACATTGATTTTTTAACAACTTTCTACATTCTTTCTCTCTCTAATTAATACAATATTCCGAATGTAGACGAAGAGAGTGGAGATTTTGCGTTGTAAGGGTGTTTCTTAAAAACCATTCTTTAGCTACTATCATATATAGTGTCAACTGATATTTAGATGTATCATCACAAAATTATAGATACGAATTCAAATCCGACTTTGATTTCTTTGATGTTGCGATTGCATCTGCTAATGATAATCCGGATTCTCGTATATCGAGGAGCTCCCCTTCGGCATTTCACTCTTTAGTCCGGATTATAAAACTACGGCACAATATATCCCTGATGAGTTTTCTCTCTTTCTCCTTTACGTTGCACGAGTTTCTCACCGACGTGTAGAGAGTTATTTTTATCAGTCTTCTTTCGAAAGCTCGGCAACGGCGACTACGGCGACGGCGACGACGACGACGACGACGACAAGCATACTCACGCGTAGATGTCGCCGCTGATGACAGACCGAAGGTAATAATTATTACAGTGCGCGAATCGCAATTACAGAGCAGACGCCGGTTGACGCGGTTGAGTACGAGGAGTCGTCGCGCCGCTTCGAGGTGCGCGGCATCGAAGTACGCCGATGAATGTAACCAGCATGTAGCGCGTATCCTACACACGTACGTGAAAAAACTGCTTTTATTAGTTCTCATATCGCAGTATTGATCTTCATATAGTTCTCACTCGACAGCCACGGGATGACATTTGCTCGCAAAACGTAATGACGCGAGAACTTTGAAGTAACTTTGAAATTTAAAACTGGGACTCGTGTAACATAATGCAAATGCTATTTGTCAATTACGACTGTCAATTACTCGGTTTAACAATGGAAATTCCAATCGCTCTGTGATTCGCATTATAGGGGGGCGCTCCTAATTGCGGAAACATTCCGTTTTTGTCTTCCATTGTATTGCACTTTTGTCTCTATTGTTCAGAAAATGTTTTATGTATACATTTTAACAAGTTTGGAGAGAGAGAGAGAGAGAGAGATTATACATTCACACTGATTAATAAGATGAATAAAATTCACCCCAGCGAATGATTACTAACAAATATTCTTGTTATATTCGTAGCTTTACTCTCATATGCGAAATTACAACGCCTGCGTTTCGGATCGATGATCGCGTTAGGCATTGCACTCTCGAATAGTTTCAACAGATAACGAGTGTATTGTAAACGTATGTAACAATACAATTATACATCAATATTTATCACGTGCGAGAGGCAGCCAATTTACCACAACTTCGTAATGAGCGTCGGTGAGATGAGCGTACCGATAACGACGACCGCGCGTCTACTTTATTGCATTATAATTAGGGTAGTACTCATCGGGCATAAAATTCAGTCTACCTGATCGTGATGCTGATATATTTGTAACCTAATTTTTTATTCTCTTCTTATAATCTTACGTCGCGTTTTTTTACAATATATCACAATCGTTATAATTCTCATAGAAATGAAAACGTGTCATTTTCGTTATATATGTCGTGACGATAATGACGGTTTCTTTCACATTCATCGATAAACGTTGACATAGTTGACGTTATTCCTTTCCTTCGTCATTTTATTTATTATCTTGATATTTTTCTCAATCGGACGGTATCTTAATTTTCGCGTAACGAGACGTTGTTCTGACAGTGCCATTTTAAAAAAAGATTGTATACCATATGATATATCTTGAAGTGCAATGTATCCCTCTTTTCCATTGTGGACGACACGAGTCAGAAATCCACCGGGTCTTGTCATGGAGTCCTGCTGGAAGTTCTTCCCAATCCTGATGTCGAGTGTGTAAGCGCGACCTAAGCTGTGGCCCGAGCCGACAGACACGCCCGCTAATTGTATGAATTATGTATGTGACTACGAGACTCTTGCCAACACGCGCCGGGAGAACCAACATCGACGTTGTGCGGCGTGGCCTGGTTCCTTTATATAACGTTCATTGCATCTCGAGAGAAGTCGCAGTATCCCGTGCATAGAAACAGCGCGAGTCGCGCGTAGACCGATCGAAACGAACTCGGGGAAACGGATGAATCCGGGAAGAGAGAACGAAAGGGAGCGGAGCGACGAGGGAACAACGGCGTTCGATGCGCATTTTACGAGTCCGCACTTCCGTTTGGGTGCCCGGCGTTATTGAGATTAACGGACGCCCCGCTCGGGATGGGCCTTCGATGGGATCGCAGTCGAGGAAGTCGGCGGTCCGTCACCCAGCGTAGGAAACCCGTCGAGAAGAAAAAAGTAAGAGGGAAACATAGGAAATTCCGTTCTTCTAGGATATATGCGACTGTCGTTTACGGAAGCGTTGTACCGTATATATCGTGATAAACTGACGCTGCGAATAATCGATATCGAACTTACATGCCTATTTTCTTAGAAGATTCTATGTCTAGTAACAATACACATTGTTGTTACTATATTATTAGCAGTTGATCATTAATATAACTTTAATTTTTTTAAAGCCTTGTCATATTAGACAGGCCATACCCTTCGCCCTTAGATTTTGCAGCATCGATCGCTCGCCCACCGAGTTTGATCACAAGACGAGACAGCAGGTGTAGCGTGATCCCGGATCACGTTACACGCTTAGCAGACACTTCGCCATGATTATCATGATGACAAATAAAGGATTTTGCGAGGGCGCGCGATAATTCATCGATGATCGATCGCACACGTGGTAGAAAAGGAAGAACAAGAGAGGAGACTAGGTACAACGAGCGTGATCATGAAGTTCATCGAATGCTCAACGAAGTTCATCGAACATTATCGAACATATTTCCTGTCCCGTAAAACGAGACGACAGTCAGAACGATGGCACTTGCGTTAGATCGACGATCGAAATAGAATTGACTTTTACGACATTCGCGGATCGCCTGTAGTTGGCAATCTTCCCTTGCACGCCGGTAGGTAGCCGTTTCTCAGAAAGTAGCGTAAAATATGTGCACCGAGCGTGTGTTGTACACGTTCACGTTACGTAATAGCCGAACACGCGAGCGAGGTATTACAAGCAGGGAGAGATTTACGGGTCGCGTTTACGCGAACAATAATGCGCTGCGGATATGTCGAGGAGTTTAGAGGAGATAAACCACGAACTAAAATTGATTCTGTTCTCCAATAATTTCGCGACGTTGTAGTTTGAACTGACTAAGAGAAAAATAGTCTTTTGGATCACGCAAAAAGATTTTCGTGTTTTTTTTCTTTTTTCGACAGCCGATCGTTTCTTAATGGCACGAGCAATGACTTCTTACGTTCGCTTGTATACGTACAGCTCCGAGTTTCCTTTTCCACATATAATTCAGCAATTACTGTTCGCGCGCGCGCGCTACGACATAATGACGAGTTTCGCCCAGACACCCGCTATTGGGACGCGAGTAAATACCATAATAATACAACTAATGGTGCGTTATGAATTACAAACCGGATAATGAATAAAGTATACGTATGCGCGTGCACCGCTCTTGTCCTTTCCCGACGTGGCCTACCTTTTTATATAAATCGCGTACGGTAAAAGCGTACCTGTTGCCGTTACCGCCAAGTGTAATACGGAAAGGAGAAGAAGAGGAGGAGGTAGAAGAAGAGGAAGGAGGCGAACACGCGAGAAAAGTTTCATCGAATCGTTATCGAGGCTCCGAGAGAGAGAGAGAGAGAGAGAGCCATTCTGGACCGGCCGCGTTTACCGGTCGGGGGATAATCGCACACAATTTCTTGCCTCTTTGCTTTGGAGTGGTTTCACACCTTCGTCGTCCCCTTTCTTGCCTCCGTCCAACCCTCCTCCCAGCTTCCCCCCCGTACCTCCTGGCCGCGTCGGATGCGGCCGCAAACCTCATCCAGCCGCGGCTCCGAGGTAAAAGGTTAACTTGATAACCACGCGGTAACCGCGGCCTTAACCGCTGGCGGGGCCCTCCGGGAAGAGAGCGCGCGTTCCCTCGATATATACCCTGTGGAATCCCTGTGGAATCGTGTATACGTTGTACGCGTCCAGCCGCAACGCGCGCCGACACGTACCGCCAACTACCGTAAGAACCCCTTATATAAGCCGCATCGTCCGTTCTCTCCTTACGCTACTTAGACGCCGTGATTGTGGTCGAGACATGCGCTCGTCAAAAGCTCCGCAAATTTGTAGGTAATTCTGGGTCACGCTCATGCGTTCGATCTGATACATCGGCGTTTACCCGCCAGCGTGTGAAAATTGTAAACCTTGTGTAACGAACCATTGAGGTTTATATTGATTACTAGCGGTGATAGTGCCTCTCGATACCGTAATTTTGACACTCGTACTATATATTCATTCAACACGGATGTTCGTATCCCGCTCTGAATGTTTAGAACGAAATTTCACAGAAATTTTCCGTTAGAGTTAATACATTAAGATGATTTTCAAGATGAAGGAGGGAAATATTTCTACGAAGGGACATTTTGTCCTTTTCACTTTTTCAGTGGAAAGGTTATGAAATTTGATGAAAATGGCTGTAATGGAAAGATAATTGTACGATCATGGAAAGCTCCACGCATCAACCGTTATTCAGCATCGGTAACTTGCTTGTTCTCCGAGCGTCTCTCCGTGAATTTCTCTCCATAGCGGATCGTTCTTCGCTGCAAGAACGATTGTACGTGGGTATGTTTGTGCGCGTAGTAATCAATTAATTCACCGCACTGTAGTACGCGAACATCCCCCACTACACCTTCACCCTCTTGTTCTTATCCTCATGTACTCGTCGTCCGCTTTATCGTCCGCGACAATCCACGTTCACTTCGTGGGCGTATGTGCTCTCTCTCTCTCTCTCTCTCTCTCTCTTTCTCTCTCTCTCTCTCTCTCTCTCTCTCGCGCGCGCGCGCGCGCTACGAGGATATTAGTCGAGATTGAGTCCGGAGAAGCCGAGCCTCGTGTGGATCCATTAGCTTTTATATGCGCGAAGAGTGCCCGGTTTCATACGTAGATACCACGCGAAGATAACAACGGCATACCTTCTCTCTCGATCGAGGCGGCGTTGCGATAATTAGAAAATTAAATTGTCGGCCGACTGAGAGGAATTGCACGAACGACCGGAATCGTGTCGCCGACTCTCTCGTATTCTCTCGCTCTGGATGGATTCTTTGTCTACATTCAACTTGCAAACTCGACATGTTCTCATGTTCTCATGAAAAGTAATAAAACGGGAAGAACGGAATGCCCTTTAAATAACTCGATACAAAATCCTACAATGTATAATATATTTCAAAAGTCGCTGAAAGATTATTCTTACAGTTTAAAAATATTAGCGCAACATCGCACAATTTATTTGATTTTTTTTTGATGGACAAAAATCAGACATTACAAATCTCTTTCTTTTTCGAGTCGAGAAAATTAAGAAGAATATTATTCGTATTATATCCAGAAATAGCTGATCTCTCTTTCTCTCATGCTCTCTCGTTTATACATATTTCTCTTCATTTTTTTCTCTCTCTTTCCTCGAAGGTACTTCACGAGAGAAGGATCATGTAGGCGCGCAACGAACGCAACGAGTTCTCGCATAAAGCAGCGACGATATCTTAGCCGGTCCATAGATAGGCTCTTTAGATAACCCGAGGGCTGGTGGGTGGCTGATTTAATGCCAACGCGACTGAGAGGCAAGGGAAGGTGAGAGGGCCGGAACGGCGGCGGAATCGTGGCGGCGGAGGGTTGGCCGGGTGGTCGGGGGGTGGCCTGATATTTTAATACGACGGGGAGCGTGATGTTCGGTCATCCATCTAGAGGTGCTCCCTCTCGGTGCGTGCGCATACTCGATTTTGCATACGCGGATATCGCAATGCACGCGGCGGACGCGCTACTTCACGTGCCGAGAAGGCCGAGAAGCGGGAAGCGACACTGTCGTTCTGTAACAGGAAGGAAGACTGTTTGTTACCATTATCTTCCTTTCCAGCTTGGCCGCTCCCTGCTCATCCATCCCCTCGGCGATAGTGAATATTTCGCAGCCGACACGAACATGCTAGGG
>NW_011627446.1:444399-458248 GCF_000204515.1 Acromyrmex echinatior | reverse complement strand
TAATTCGAGATCCAAACAAGAAACGTGTTGTTTTTTTTTTTAACTGATAACAGAACATTGATATTCTTGGTTGCAAAAGTAATTAAGATACTGGCTTAATTTAATTACTTTGACCGTAAAATATTCGTGAATGTAAGTTCGTGCAATTTTAACTTCGGACAAAGTCTGCGTAAATAGCTTACATAATCATAATAACTCTTTTCTTACACTGTACAAAACATATGGATTATATAGTTTATTCTATAATCAATAGTATTAATTCATTAACATATGACGTATGACAGATATGACAGATATATACACAGAAAGTATCCAAGTTATTGCTCGTATAAAAGCAATAGAAAAGCTTGCGTACTGTGAACCATAAATAGAAATTTATAAAAAAGATAATCACGCATAATTATCTTTCTAGAGACACCAATTCGTATCTGCTCTTTCGAACGATATAATTCAATGGTCTTCTCTTGAATGCGCGATAAGATCGTCAAACTCGCTCCGATTAAAAGTACATCGCCCGTCGTGACAATTCGCCTCGACTCAGGCAAGATAATTAATTCGCGGCGTAATTCGTAAAATTAACACAGTCGTTGCAGCACACTGACTTTCTTAATGCAGTAATTAAAGATTTTTCAATATCTCACAGGCAATTTATCGAAATCTATTTTAATCTACTATTGGATATCCCTTTGATTGTCATGCACTTTAATTTCACGATTAAAACGAAACCTATTCATTTTTAATAATTTATTTTCACATGACACAATTTAACAATTCTGCGATTGATATGACTGTCTAGATCTATATACCTTGGAAATGTTGAAACGCTTATAAACGGCGAACACGTCCGCCATATATAATATGTCGAGCGGGTTAAAAAAGAGGAACGAATAGAGGCACCCAAACGACAGTCGAGCGTGTTTTAGGTACGAAGGGCAACCTCACTGTTTTCCTTCGCCCGATTAGGTTCCCACATGTTACGAAGCCACCCCCGCGACACGCACACCAAGGATCCCAGGACCCGCTCGCACGTAATACGTAGTACGTAGGGTACGTGTGTGCGCAGCCTCTTGCTTGGCATAAGCAACGTTTCGACGTTGTTTTTTGTGTCTGGCGGGGCCCTTCGCTGGCCGGGTTCGGGCTCCGCCACGATTTAGTGGCCCTAATTGCAGGGTACAGCTATTTAATTACCGGGTTCGTGGGCCCCGCCGCGGCCCCGTCCCCGGGCCCCTGCACGCTCGGGCCAAAATGCGAGTACATTCGTACGGCAAGAACACGTAGATACGGCGAGTCGAGCCGCAAAGTCCACCCACAAAACAGCGAGACGATCCCCATCCATTCGCGACGGAAGGATTTGCCGATAGGCGCCGTGCCGCGCCGCTCGCGGGCCTGGCTCGCTCAATTTCGATCGGCACCGAGATTTCGATTCGAGATATTGAGATTTCGTGTGCGTATATCGCGCCGTACCGTAGCTATCTAGACTCTAGGGTCGATTCTACCCCCGGCCTCAAAGTTCCACGCCTGACTAGCTCCACGTGATCGGGCGTGAAGTTTATTCATCAAGACCTGGGGCAAAGTAATCGCGAATAGACGGTAATATCGATGCCGCTGCGCTGCCGGTGTCAAATGAACAGTTATTACAGGTAGTTTTTTGATGATATCGCTAACAAAGTCAGTCGTTTAAAATTCATTAGTTGCGAAAGGACATCACTTCGTAATCTTCTGAGAAAGATCATCTTTCGCAGCGACGACAACGTAAATTTCTCTGTGAAAATCAAGATGCGTTCGACGACCTATCTCAGGCACGGTGGAAACCATAAATCCCTGTCGATGAAACGAATCGAGGAAACGGCACTCGATTCCGACCGCCGCGCGGAATCTTTTAATCGTCGCTAATAACAGGGTGTGCGTCCGGTAAGAAACGCGGAGCGCCGCGTGCATCCAGCGCGAGGCTATCAAGTGATTGATAAGTCCATAAAGCATCCTTCGCTCCTCTCGTAATCTTCCTTCGGTCCGGTGGTGGTGTCGATCAACGCTGATGTTGGTGGTGATGGTGATGATGGTGGTGGTAGTGGTAGTGCTCGAGGTTGCGGTTAAACTCATGGCTACGAATACGTTGTACCGTGTGCGTGCCGGCGTTTTTTTGGCCGCGGGTGACGCGGTGACGAGATGATGACCCACCCGAAGTCGGAATCATCATGATTACCCCGCCCGCGTAACTCGTAATGCGGACCGAAACCACCCGAGCAACTGCCACTGTTGCGCCTAAGCGGTATCCCTATATTCTCCCTCCATATTTCCGTTCGTCTCATACCGACGCTACCGACGTCAACGCGGATTTCTATTATTAGGCCGACAGGAACTAACCGTCTCCAGTTTTCGTTCTGATTCACATAATTGCCGACTTCAAAACGAACCGATTGAGAGGATCGCAACATTGGGTGCACGCATACATTTCACAGCGTTTCCTGATGCCAAGGACAGGGCGTCTTCCGTTTTAATGTAAAATGTATGGTACATCGGGCGAGTGTTCTCATATCTGGCGAAAAAGTAGATTGAACTTTTTGATCATTTCAAGGCACCGATGGATAGGGGATAGATTACATTTACATGACAACCTTAATAAAGTTTAATAACATTCGTAGTTATGGAACTGACCTGTTTCATAACTACGGATATTATTAAACCCGATTAATAAGAGTGCCATGTAAATGTAGTCATAGAACCGTTTTTGCCTCGATGTTCTGCGAGATGTGCTGCGAGTGAGCACGTGAGTCGATTAGTCGGTACAGCGACGAGAGAGAACTCTTCCCGCCTCCTCTCCTCCTCTCTCTCTTTCTCTTGGAAATACGCGGGCGCGCGCACAAGAGAGTTTTAATTGTAGACTACAGTCCATAGATAGGGGGGGGGGGGAGGCTATTATTCTTTCTCTCGTCGGTAACGCGGCGATCCGTTCTTCTCTCCTAAGTCACGGAGAACATGAGTGAGAGAGGAAAGAGGAGAGTGAGAAAGAGAGAGAGAGAGAGAGATGTAATAACAGACCGTCGGGCCCGTCTCCGCTCGAGAAGAAACGGCCATTCGTTCTTTTCGTCCGTCTGTCTGTCTATCCGTCTGGCAGTTTCATATCCAGGAGAACGCACGAGTCTTGGCCGACACAATTTTTCATCATTCACCCCATCGCATACTGACCGCTGCATCTCGCGCCACCTTCCCTCCCTCCCTCCCTCCCTCCCTCCCTTGTTCCTCCACATCATCGTTTGCTTTTTCTCTCGTTTTACCCACAGTCCGCCTTCGACATCGTTTATCATCTCTTAACGCGATCGACGTTTATTCTCTTTTCGGGAAAGCTCGTTGGCGCCACCTGGCCTCGTGCCACGTATATCGATCAACCCTAATATTTTCCACTTTCCTTCCCATTTGGAATCCAACTGTCGTTGTAGATCGATATAGTTTTGGAACGGTACGATGGAAGAAGTATAAATTTGAGGTTCCAAAATTGTTCGCCACTTGGTTATCGATTCGAGAAATCTTAGCAGCAGCTTATTAATTATCATTACTTATATATAATATTATTCGTGGTATCGCAGTCAGATATCGCCACTCGTGTTGTATAAAATAAAAATATCAAATAGCGTCTTTTTGAAAAAGAAACGATGAAAAGTACGCATGAGGGTGGAAGAGAGAGTGCCTGTCGACGGCGCACCCTTGGCGTTGCCGAAATAATCCTTTAAATCCTTTCTCTAAAGAGACGTTCTAGCGATTCAATAGAGATTACATGCGGTTCCCACTGTATCGAATTACAAACGCTAGAGACAGATGGAGGAAGAATGAAATACCTCCAGTATTATGCGTCCGAAAGAAGAATCCATTGAAGCGGCGATCGTTGTTGGATTTCGCTTCGATAATTCGATAAAACTCAAGTAAATCGAGATAAATCAAGCGTTCAGAAAGATTCAAACGATAAAAGGTAATCGAGCTATCCAAACTTATTATAAAAAAACATTAATCGATTTAGCGAATATAATTATTCCGAATTTTAACTTTATAAGTATATCTACTTAAAAAAAAAATGTATATAATAGAACCTGAATAATATAATATATAATTTAAAAATAATTAAGAAAATTATTATATATATGACAGTTTAAATATTCTGTAATGTAATGTGTGTGTAATGGAATCTGAAAATAATCGGAATATACAAAGAAATTTGGCTAACCAATTTCTTTTCTGATAAAACCGGTCTCTGATAAAACCATGTATCGAGCGAAGAGATTCGGATAATAAAAAATAATCGAGTTATCCGAACACGAATCAAGTCCGATTCGATTTGATTCTCAAGTATTCGCGAATACTCTTGAGCTCCAAGGATTTCTACAATTTATTACTTTTTTTTAAATATCTGATTAACAATAATCGTTTACCGCGAAAATTACCAGTTATTTGTTACACTCGGTTGTTTGATGAGTTGTCTTAAAGTGTCGAGGACGACGCAATTGGATTACTCGGATGGAACATTACAATGGCTACATACAATTATACTGATGTATTCAGAAATAGTCTCGCTGAGAAAAATTTATAAAATTTATTTAAAAAATATATGCGATGCTAAACAATTATTTATTTTCTCTGTATATACGATATTTGCTTTTCTCAATAATATATTTAATATCTCTAGTGATAAACAACATGAATTATTTCAATTTGTCAGAAATAATAAAATCGCGACAAGTATTCGTGTGCTTTATACGAACATGCGTGCGTTCGTTTACGTGAGCGACTGGCAAACCGTTATTATTGACTCGGTAATAATGCGTCGGGTTAACCATTCACAGCTGCAATTTCATACTAACGATAATTATATCGTTGAAATTTATGTCTCGATAATATACTATCTTGTTATTTATAATATCGATTTAGCGCCTCAAAACGAAAAACTTATGTATATAATAAGTTGATGTGTAACATTCCTCAATTATTAAATTTATAATATATATTTTATTTTTGGTGTGTCAGCATTTTTATCTACTTATCTATATTAATTATTAAATAATTCTATCTAATATATTATTAGAGACTTGTACAGTAGAACACAGAGAGGTTAACCTTTGCACTCGAAAATTGTAATCGTGATCTGACATTTTTGTTATCGCAAATAGTATATCACATTATAATGTGATCATAATAGACAGCATTAACAATTTTTAACAAAATTGCTCGATTTCTGTAAATTTTATAACAAACAAGAAGAATCATAATGTAATAAAAACCTGACAAATGTAATTATTAAATTGACAATAAATAAAAATATATTTGAAAATACTTGTGTGTGGAATCGAAAAAGTTGCCGTAGGATATTGCATAATTAAAGTTTATTAATTAAAGTATACCTTAATATAATAGTATCAATGGACATCCAAAAGGAATTTCATTGATGTGTTAAAGATATCGCTGGACGATATTATTTTCCTTAGCAGAGGGTAGTTATTACCTAATGTAAAATCAGGAAACCTTCACTGTAATGACATATTAATATTTTGAACCTAATCATTGTAATTCCTCCCAAACCAAAGAAGAAGAACTCTTTCGATAATCTCGTATTTGAGTAATAACTAAACGAAAAAATAATGAGAAAAGAGAGAATAAGCAGAACAAGGACTGAGAAACAAACAGAGAGAGAGAGAGGGGGGGAGGGGAAGGGACAATAAAATCGTGAGAAGAGAAAGGCGCAGGTGGAGAAGACAACGGAGAGGAAGCAAAAGAAAAAGGATGAGGAAGAGGATGTAAAGAAACAAGAGGAGTTGAAGAAGAGGAAGACGAAGCGGCGGACGCTGTGCTGAACCACGTGATCGTAGAGCGTTTTAATTGGTCGGGAGCGCGATCCACGCTGTGATGGAGGGAGGACGAGATAAACCAGGCAGATAGGTGGGACATGGGGGGACGAGTGGGACCGAGGGGGGTGAATGACGGGGTAAGGGAAGGACGAACAGCATTCGTTAGGGTTGCAACGTGGATTAGACGATCGCGAGGTCGTACCGAGGAGGACCGTTGTGAGGGCGGCGCTGTTTCTGCCCCACCAGCAACACCTTTCAGGATGGAAACGTATTCGCGAGGTTCCTTAGGAACGGCCACTCGACGCACTCTCCTGGGGCACGCGCACGCACGCACGGCCCACGCATACAGACGCGTATTCGCACGGTAGGGGGGCAACGGGAAGAGTGTAAGAGAGAAAGGACAGAGGGAGAGAGAGAGAGAGAGTACGCGAGAAAGAAAGACAGAGAGAAAGAGAGGAGAAGGAGGAGAAGAAGGAGAACGAGAATGAAAAGAAAAAGCGAGAAAGAGATACTGATCCGGCTCGCCTCCGTCGCTGAGCCGCTCCTCTCCTACATGGGGGACGAAAAAGCTCAGTTATAATTGTTGCACGCCGCGAGGTGCATCTCGGAGTCCCTCCGATAATTGTTACCTTCTTCCGCGTGGCTGGCGGTTCGGCGACGCCGCGACGGACGCGTATCGGACGACACCGGAGTGAGAGAATCCGCGTTCGTCGCGTCCTCGACCGACCTCGTTATCGACTGACCTCCTCCACCTCATCCGCGGCCGAGCGGCAGCCACAGAAATTACTGTGATTACCGGGATATACGAGGGCTCGTCGAACACTCGGAGCGGATTGCCGCCGAGCGCTGTTGCGGCCGATGCACCTGCGAACGTCATCCGGGAAGCGTCTCTCTACACGCGTGAATCCAAAGCTGTGGCTGAGTCACGATCGTTAAAGAAGCGGATAGAGTCTCGAATAGGATCGACGATAATCCTTTACGATCGCGAGTGAATTTTTTAAAAGCTCGCGATTCTCGGAGCAGAAAAGGCTCGGAAATGAATTGCGCATATCAATATTCGCATAACGGCCATCCGCAAAACGTGATGACGATCGCGCCGACGGCACCACAGCAGGGTCCACATCCCGTGCAGGAAACAGAGTATCTCGAGGTAGGAGAGATGTCGATATATATTATATCTTTAAAGATGCCATGCTCGCGGAAATTCGGCTTAATTGGCGACACATTGAGGATGAAGAAAAGCGATTTAAAACTCATGAGCGTCTCGCCAAGTTAGTGGATGATTCAAGCCCTTTCGCAACTTACTTCCATAACGAGTGAGGGCGGTTCTAAAGCGGCCCTTCGTTAATTGTTCATCTCCCGACATCTAACACGCAGAGGGTTCGATACGGGATCATCAGGTCGCCACAACCAGCCATTTTCGATCAATTCATTGACGGAAAATTCAATTCGTCCGATTGCCAATTGGATCTCTCGATTGAATTTGTTGAGGATGGAAATATGGATACCAGTTTGCTTTCGTTAGGAATATCAGCTGCGTCAATTACCGTTCCAATAACGCTCTTAATTTAATCGCAAGTTGCCATGCTAATGTAATTCAAAAATTTTATAAAAATCACGAATAAATTTCAATCACAAGCTGACCCCCACGGGAAAGGAAGTTGATGGAGTATTTCGTTTACTTAAAAACACTCATCGTTAACGATCCGAAGAAACGTGTGGCGTGCCAATAATAAATCGCGGTCGATCGACTTGCGCGAAAGGTTGCGAAAAAAGTCTGCTTTCACGCGGCCAAGGCGACGAACGAGGAATCATCGTAGAATCGAGGAGGAAGGTAAAGGAAGATGAAAAGAGAGATGTAGCTGGGGGATATTAATATAAGGGCTCGATACGTAATTATAGTGATTACCGTATTGCCGGGGGGCGGACGAGGGCGTCCCTCAGTTTGCACGTCATTTCGCGATCTCAACTTCCAACGAACATGCGCGCGAATTTGTCGGCGCGGGTCCTTGGCCAAGCTAATTGTTTCCCCCTTTCGCGCCAAACTTTCGCGCATCAACCACTACTCCACATTTCCTCTATATACGTATTCCCGACACGCGCGCCGAGAGAGAGAGAGAGAGAGAGAGAGAGAGAGAGAGAGAGAGACAAAGGATCGCGACGTTTAAAGACGAGACGCGTTTAAAACGCGTTTAAATCGTGACATTTCGCTCGCGGCGATCATCTTGTTCTCGTTTTCTGACACAGTATCCGACGAAACGTGCTGATCGTTAGAAATATGGATCAGGTAGAGCGTTACCTATTAGGAGCAAAAATTTTATGTCGTAAAACGCAACACTTATTCACGGCTCGTGTAATAAATTACATTGCGCAACGAATATTTTTACTTTTGGACGTTTTATATCGATCGATGATTGCTATTCATAGCGATATATCTGTTACATAGAAATCATTAAATCTGCGCAACGCCGTATTAATTATATTAATATAGTTAGATTTAATTAAAAGTTTTTCGAGCGTCGCGTCAAATTGTCAAGGTGCATTGCGGGATATCATTACAAACCTTTTACTCTTTTCTTAATTAATTATTATCACCAACATTATCGATATATAATTATAGCGACACGTGCGTCAACCAACCCCTTACCGTGACTACCGTTTAAGTATCTGCGTCTACATTGCGTTATATATAATGCAAAAATCTTTTATGAAATAATATTCTCGCCGATAACTTATCTATATTATCTTATTCCATTTACCGGTTATTAAAGAATTATAATTTTCTTCTCTCGTACTACGTTCTCGCGAATTACCCATATTTAAATGTCACACTTAATTTACTTTAATTATGCATGCAAAAATGCATAGTAGCTGTTTATGCAAAGATTAAAAAGTCAGGTATTATACATACGTCCTTAATGTTGAGAGTATTTTAATTATATAATCATAGTGTTCTAAATATATTTCCTCATATCTGTTATATGACTGAATGTGACTACAAAATCTGAACGGGAATCTGTTAACTAATTCGATCGAGCGTACTCAGGTTAGCTAGGCAGACTAACAATAAGTCGCTTCAAGTCTTATCTCTTTTTTTTTTCATACTATACGGGTTAAATTTATACAGATCGATATAGCCGCAGCATCCAATAACTTGTTCAACGTTATTATCCCTCTTCATTCCATCTTTTATCTACATCTAATATACTCGGAATACGAGCAGAGGAAGGCAATAGTATCGAGGGCAGCTGGATAAATCGAGGAAAGATATTTATTTCGATCGATTCCCTCATGAAATGGGGTGCGCCTTATTTGCGTCGCTCCTCCAACGTTCGCGGTCGGCGAAAAGGAGCGACGCGTGAATTATGGGGGGTTGTCTCCTCTCCTCCCCGTGGAACACCCCATAAATCTGGTCAGCGGACGGAGATACAGGCGGGCGATCGGGCGTCTCTCTATCCCGAAGCACGATGTAGACAGAATCTCGACTTACGCCCCAGCATTGGCCACGGCAGCGAGTCCGTAAATCAGTCCCGGACGAGTTTCTCCATGTTCTGTTTCGCGGCGAGATACGCCACTCGGTCTTAAAAGCGTATTTTCCCCGTGATTCTGCGATATATAGTTGCGTGTATTCGTTATTGAACATTTGTGTAGACGGATCATAGAATCTATTATTGTGATGATCATTTTCCGAGATTAATTTCCATGTGATGGTTCCTTTACCGTGAGAGCAATTTGAAATTTGGAAATGTAGAACATTCCTCGGCAGATTTGTAGAAGCATCACGAAACGCCACAGCGGATGTCGGCACATCAATGAACGATCGTCTTGCGTCTGCGTCCTTCGGTCTGGTTTCGGCAAAGGCTTATATACCTATAACGCTGTTAGCAGATAGTAGACAAGATCTGGCTTCAACTTGGTAAGGTGAATCTTCATTTTCGATGCTGCCAGCCGCTACGCACGGAGCTGGTTCCTTGGTAATTATTAGTCCATCAGCATCTCTCGATGGCCACATGGCCGTGTGAGAGGTAAGAGCCGAGCTGGTCCCAACGCGGACCATCCTCGCTACGCGAGACCGCTCTGTCATTATCCGCCCCCGTGAGGCCCGTAAGGCCCCTTCCCCCCATTTCCCTTTCAACCCCATGGCCCGTCTCTGCCAATCAACGATCCATCATCGAGAAATCGGATGTCGGCTGCGTCGATCTATTGCGCCATCGAGAACAATCGGTCACGATCGGTAGTCAATTGACGCTAATCATTTTTCAACGACACCGAATATCCATACATTAGTGTCGAATTAAACGCTGTCCATTCTCGAAAAGTATCGGGACGCAAAGTATCGCACGATTCATCTTTATGGTCCAAGGGAAGGAGGTAAGGGAGGGTTCACATTTACGCGTGCGAACGCAATAAATCTAGAGAAACGCTCTCGTGCGGGAATCTGAAAACGAGGAAACTCGATAGTTACTAGCTACTTTCACGCGCGCGGCACAACGCCATTTGTCCTTGCCGCGAGCGTTAACGCCCGTCTTTGGTTCCGTTCATTGTAAAACATCCCTTTTCGCACCCCCCCTGCCCCCCGCACCCATCGCCGTCCTACTCCGCGATACGCAAGGGCGTGGGCGGGTCGCACCTTTTGTGCGTCGGTGGCACGCGATGTACGCATAATCGCCGTCAGGATTCGTAGCGGGTGGCGACCGATGACGTCCCCTCGTTCCGCGAACCTATTCCTTTCTCACCTTTACGTCGTTCATCTATCGATTACTCGGATTACTCTATCTCGCGAGTATCATAATGTAAATACTATCTGGGCGATACGATGATACGAAATCACGATGATCGTAGATGGTTACTCTAACAAAAAATACATCGAGATTCGTGAAAAAATTAGACAGAACTGCGCAGTGATGAATTATATCAGATCAGACAAACTTGCGTTATTTGCGATTTAGAAAGAAAAGAAAAACAAATCGAATATATTTTAATTAGAGCATGGAAGAAACGATTTTGTTGAAAGACCTAAAATTTTGCTACGTATAGATTTGGAAATAATTATATTAGACCATTAAAATAATTTCTGTCGGAAACTTAAACTGATTGCTAGAATATCAAAATTTGTATAGCATTGCTCATTATTTTTCAGTTTCCAATACAATTATTTTAATGATCCGACAAGATTATTTTCACAGATCTATATGTATCCAGCAAATCGTTCTTTTCATGAAGAAAGTACAATAGAAACTATTGTATACGTATTTCTGTTTTATCGGGCGTCAAATATCTCGTTGGTAGGATCAAAAATTGCTTCGTGATTTTAGCTTTACGAGGTATTCGACGAAAATACATCGAGTCACATAATACATCATCAAACTTGACGGTATTCTCTTTGAACAGATTTTGTGACCACCTTGTCACCGAACTCCATGAGATATTGCGTCTAAATTACCCGGGCCAATCTCGATTGCGACCAAGGCGATCGCTCGCGCGCCCGGCTGGTCGAGAATGGTTATGAATGGACCACGATTAGCCGGTCGCCTCGCCGTAGTGGCGCCGTACCACGCCACGGACTTCTTCCATTATGGAAAATTAGATCCTAATGCGACCTCGACCCGTCGCTCGCGTCTTCACTGACCATTGGCGTAGGAAGATAAAGCACAAACTCACTTCTATGCAGCGGAGAAAAACTGCGGTGTGCCCTAAAACTGCATAGCTACTTAAAAAATAATATTGAGGAAATTTAAATTTCGTAATTCACATAAACAAACTCGGCGAATCGTTTTTTAGTAGTAAAATTAAATTGTCGTTTTGTACATTTGATTCGTTGCGTTAAATTTTAAGAGAAATCCGGCTCTCGAAATTACGCCAATTATGAAATTCTTAGCAACCGGTTGGCTACCTCTCGCGATGCGGTTTTATAGGCATGGTTTAATCACAGCCACGACACAAACCGCTATAAAAGCGACTCGTATCATTCGCCATGTGACGAAAAAAATTTGCGGTAGCCTAATGACAACTCTCGTCTTAATTCTCGAATCGTTGACGCAAGATGTGCTCAGCTTTTATTTTTCTTAACCAGATCTTACGAAAATGTTAGTCTCCAACTTTTCTATATATTTATGAAGTCCCCGCAGCAATTTATCTCTTGTTTCTTCAAAAATTATAAAAATGTTCCGTTCGCAACTGAATACGCCACTGAAAATATACTTCTTCGAATATGTTCCGTTTTATAAGACGGAGCCGATAACATTTGAAATTCAAACCGCACGATTAAAGTCACATTAGCTTCTTGCGCGTGTTCACAAGGTTCTCCCTGCACAACTTTGATATTTGCGATTTTAACAGACGCCGTTCTCGAATCGCCTATCTACGTCATGCACGCAGCTTGTTTCGTAAAACTAAAAAAGCACGAGTAAATTATGAGCTCGTATCTTCTTTTTTGCATGTAATAATTGACGTTCAACATAGAGGTACGATTAAGCAGGTGTCGAGATGGACGTTACTGCGAGAAAGTTCTTAAATCTTGATTCGTGACGAGAAAAATATATGATGACGTTTAATTCAATCAGTTATTAAATATAGTTACATTTTATCTGCAAATGTATTCATTAATTCATTCTTGCTAATAGACTTTATATATTTACTTTTTCATTTTAATGACCCGATACGTAATATACAAATATTGATATATTTTTTTAACGCAATCTGCGATATGGTAATTAATTTAAAGTTATTTGCCAACTATACTCAATATTGTTATTAATGACATTATAGTTGACTGTTATCGTAGATCAAATATTAGTATCGATTTCCCTGCTGCACATAGCTGTTGTAATGTGGAGAGAGAAATTACGCGAGTTTGAAACCCATTTGTAAAATTATGTCGTAACAAGTTAACGCGTGAATGCACACGGAACGAGTGATATATCAAGTGCCATAAATTTATCATATTATGCGAAAAAATAGGTCATAATATATTTGATCTTATTAATTTTTCCAGAAGCATAAATAGATATAAGTATTAAAATATCATATTTCAATTCGATGATACCCGAGATGATACCGCAACAACAACGGACTATAATATAATTCGATAAATAATATACATTTATGTTCCCACAAATACATGTATAAAGTTCTATTCGAAGTATATATAAAGATTATATGAAAATATATAAAATCATGTACAATTTAAACAGGACGGAATACATAAGACTATATGCAAATTATATAGAATTATGTAACCGTAAGGGATACTATCGCAGTTGACAAAAAATGTTATCTCAAGCTAGAAAATTCAATCTTATATTTTACTTAATTGCATCAGCGACTTAATGTCCATTAAGAGCACGATTGTAGGAAAGAGAATGGTACAAAATAATTTGCATGTAATTTCCTGAATGCGCAACGCATTAAGAATAATCCTGAATGATAATTTCTGAACAAATAGACTGGAAAATTTAAAAAGCGATTAAGAAACTATAAATCATCAAACAATCGCTATTGCGTGGCGGATCTAATGTATCTCTACCCCCAAGAAGAGTTAATATATCCAGACATCTTCGTTCATCCCCTTTACTTCTTAATTCGAGACACGCACACGAGCGAATACTAAACGCGGAGAAGACCTGATTAATCGATTACCCTCGATTTCAATCGTCGCGTATATCTTGGGCTAGACGAAGATTGGGTAGACTTGACGCTACATCCTCCGATCCTCCGTCGCGCGTATCGGCATTTAAATAACGACGGGGCGCGTAGTATACCGTTATGTCAAACTACGAGCTCGCGAGCTCGCGAAACGATACGACTCGGAGTCACGTAAAGCGGTAAAAGGAGAAGCGAGAGAGCAAGCGAGGAGGAAGGAAGGGGTCGAAGCGAGAGGCTCTTCTCGCTTCTATACGTCGAGAGGGCACCACCAAAGTCGCCGCGCGTGCCTCCTTCCAGCGAGCACGAGCTGCGCGCGCATTTCACGGCTGAATTATCGGGGAGGGGGGGGGGGGGGGGGAGCGGACGGGACGGGC
>NW_011627446.1:411721-439597 GCF_000204515.1 Acromyrmex echinatior | reverse complement strand
CTCGCATATATGTCGTTCTTATGACAGAACTAACGTTCTCGAGCACTTTTATATGCGACTCTGCTCGTGTCCGCCAATGGCGAATGTAGTTGACACCTGTCAATATTTTGCACGACATCGTCCGCACCGTGCTCTCGAGTACCCTCTCGAGGGCTCTCCTACTTCCACATCGGTAATCCGATAATCCGATTCGTCTGGTAAAGGTGTCCTTTTAAGCGACGTCCCGTTGACATTTTCAAGAGCAACAATGGACTGCGAACGGCCGCTGCAGAGTGCAATGTTCGTTGTGCAGAAAACTGCGTCCTCCGTCACGCCGGATGAGGGGTTGTGGAGGGAGGTGCGCGAGGCTTTTTACGTGACCTAAGAGGATTTACCTGAAGCACCGGATGCCATACGAGGATGTCGTCCTAATTTGTACTATTTGAGAGTAAAAGATAGAGAGAGAAAGGGAGAGACCACAGAAGAAGAAAGAGAAAGAGAGAGAGAGAGAGAGAGAGAGGAGGGGAATATTTCCTTAAACGACCGCAACATCTCTTGCGAAACATGCGATGCACACGGTCTTTCTCGTTGGCCACGAAGCCCTTCTATATATATCTTAAGGGCGATCACAAGCGTCCGAATTTCGCTTCACATTCCAGAGAATAGATCTTTTGGCGTTGCAAGAAAGAATTCAATAGAAACGTGCGGTTCAAAATTTGGTTAATAAAGATCTTTCTCTCTCTCTCTCTCTCTCTCTCTGTCTCTCTTTTATAAGGTGTTTGCCAAGAACGACTGAAAGCTTTATTTTTTCTTTCTTTTCTTATTTTTTAATTACGTTTTATACGCAAAAAGAACAATTTTGCTAAAGTATCTAAAAATTTATCTATAAATATATTTGAAAATAACTATACAGTTTAAATATAGGAAAGAACAGTTTTGTTAAAGTATCTAAAAATTTAGTTACATATAGATCTACATATGAGATAGAGTTACATATGTGAAAATAATTTTGTTGGATAAAATAATTATATAGCATTCAAGCTAGTTATTAGAATGTTAAAACTTTTTGCAACAATATTATTAATGTTTAAGTAGTCTATATAATTTTGATGGTCAAAAACAAAATTATTTTCAAATACGTACGTAGCTTAATTTTTAGATACTTCGACAAAACCATTCTTTTCGTGTAAAAATTTGTTCATTTTCTACATTTATTTTTTTATATAAAAATTCCATTTATCTTAATGATTCCACATGCCAATGCTGCATAAAATTTTATTGGTGGAAAATCATTGATCAGGATGGATCATCACGGATAATAGTCACCGCTTTTCTCGACCCCTGTCTGTCACGCCCAATGTGATATCCTAATGAATTATTTTCGTCGAGCATATCGTAACTCACGACATGTAAACACCCTTTCGAAAGCTCGCTCGTACAGCTCGTTCTGCTCGCTGTGCTACCCAGGATCCAAAACTGGCAGATGTGCCAACTGGGGAGACAACATGGCCGCCGGGTGGCAGTTTGTGAAAAGTCGTCTTTAGCAAACCGTTATTACATATGATCGATTGATTTTGGTATCGTTTAAGCATCGACATGGACGTCGTGCGCGGCCGTCCCTTCTCTCCTGTAAGAAAACGATACGAAAACAGCCGGCTATAATTTGCGTATACGTGTGTGCAACGAGTTCGCATGAAAAACTAGCATATGTGTACACGTACACGTACTTAAGTCAGACAACTATAATATCAAATTGATCATAGATTTGACGTGTGTCTGGGAAAAACAGTTTTGCTGAAAAGTAAACGTTGATACGACACGTAAGATAATTTCTTTTTTTACACATGTTGCGCACGAATATTGCGAAAAAAAGAACTTTTTACTGAAGTATCCGAAAATTTAGTTGAGTATACAAAGCTGAAAATAATTTTGTTGAACCATCAAAATAATTATGTAGAATGCTTCAGCATTACTGACAATGGCTGCGTCCAGCAAAAAAAGCAGATTTGCAACTGTTGTAAGATTCTGTTGTATGATTGCTTTAAATTATATATTTAGATCCAGTGGGGAACTAAGGGCAAGATCAATAATATTAAAGAATTTTACAACAGTTGCAGTTAAAGCTGTTTTTTTTTTTGTTGAACGCAGCCACAATGCTGAGTATAAAAGATTTTAATATCTTAGTAACTAATTTAAATACTCCTTTAAATATAATATATTTTAATGGTCTAAGCAAAATTATCAGATTTGTATCTAGCTAAATTTTTAGATATTTCAGCATCAGATGATGAAGTGAACTGCAATATCCAGAAAATGTATTGTAATAATGGATTTGTACACGGAGATAATCTGCGAAATGCATAACTTCTGCATAGAAAGTATCCATGAAAGTCTCAAAAGTATTATTCAGCATTGTTTTTGTGACAGTTCGCGTTCCTGAGAAGCGAGCAGAAGAGACAATATTATCTCAAGTCGTCGTTAACATAGCGATTGTTTCGAAAAACTGATATCTTGAAATAGAAAACGTCGCATGTCACGGATTCACGCATTTACGGAATCTACGCTGATCAATAAGCTGCGGGCTGAAAAACATTATTCGAAAATGTAATCGATCCTAAACATCCAGAGAAATATGCGATAGATGAGGTTCCTCGAGCCGGATTGGCACGTCGCTTATATATTTCAGAGAGACATAAATTGTGTGAAATTGCAGGCTAGAAGATATTACGCAGGGCGATATATTTATTGCTTTTTCAAAGTCTGTCTATGTTACGGATGATTTATGCGTTTCAACGTATTAGAACCTCGAGTCAGCCTTTCTCGAAACCGGTCGCGGAACACGATACTCGCCATTACCCTTCATCCCTGCTTTCCCAGCTTCGATTAACAGCACCGTATCTGCGAAGTGAATCGGTCTAAAAAACATTACGGAAGTTAATCTTCGATCGATGGTTGCGTTATTGATCGAAGTCTCGTGTTCGCGTTTCTCGTTTCGCAAGATCCTTTGAAAAGATCCTGCTCGGGCAGAAGTAAACTCACGTGAATATATTTTGAATAAAGCTGTCGCACGTGGTTATTAAAATTGTAGACAGTATAACAGATTGGATATTATGGCTGTGAAAACTTAGATCAAGATGATGGTAAAGATATAACAACATATTACCTTTTAAATAATAGAATTTTGCCGCTGCCATTGATAAACACGCGTGAGATATACAAAAAGAAGTCCACTCGCACAATATTTTATATATCGAATCACAAGGAGACATAGCGAACGAGACATTGGCGAAGGACACTTGTGAAAGGTACAAACAACCTTTTTCTTTTCTGGTCCAACCTTTACTTGAAATGAACATTTTTATAAGAATGGCACTAACTAAGAAGGGAAAAAAGAAGTAAGTTTTAATGAAAATGAATGGCACTCTTGGAAAGAAAAGAAGAGAGAAACTGGCGTTGTTAAACGAACAATAATCGGCGTGAGATTGTTAGTGAAATTTTGCGGATAGTCGTTGATCGCGCGAGTGCCGTGTACAAGATGCTATATCGAACACTCGCGAGATCCACACTCGCGTTGTGTGTTGTGTGTACCATATCGACCGTATCGACGTACCACTCGTTGCGCATCGTACAAGCCGCGGCTCGATCGAACCTGCAATTTGTCGTAGATACGCCCGTGCGTGTGGGTTTACCGGCCGCGTGCAGCGGCTTGCACCGGGTTATACGTGCCTTCCGCCGGCCATCATCGTATCGCTCCAAGGTCCGATAATTGAAAAGCCAAGACTTCTCTCTACTCCCATCGCGCGCTGCGAAACAATATTCCTCCTAGGCGCGCACGAGCCTCGGCGATGGTACGTCGAATTACCGGCCATTATCGTGACGTATCATCGCCGGGCAGCGTCATTCACCGGGGCCCAGTGATGGGAAAGGATGAACAATACTCGATCTGTGGTCGACACCTCGAGGCTTTATCGTGCACCACTCGAGTAAAGTGGAGGACGATTATTAACGACTCTCTCGCTGCGCGAGATTCTATTTAAGCCCCGCTAACTTTTTTTATCGCTGAAACAATGGGGGTATCTTGCTCCGCTGAGACCGAAAACGCTCGCGGCGAGAAACGCGCGCGACGCGATTTTACAAATTTTAACCGTCGACAGAACTTTGCGCTCTTTCCTTCCAGCCCGCAGCGCAGCGCGACGTATCGACGTTATCGATATCGCGCGCTCGCGCACGTGAAACACGCGCGACCGCCCATTATATTCCTGTCGATCGTTGTAGGTACAATCGTACAATACAACACAGTACTACCGAAGAATGAGTAATATCCTCGTTGACAGACGATTGTTCTAACGCGCGTTGGCCGGAACGATTGTTAACGATCTCGCTATCTTTCGCTCTATAGGAATTCTTAAACAATTGGACAATAGTATCGACTCGTCGAGTAAAAACGAGCATAAACACGAGGAAGTTGGAGATTAGATTAGATTATATGTAATTTGTTAGACAAGCATGATCGTTTAAAGGAGAGGAACTTGCCGTTAAAAGTAAAAGATAAATTTATTCCGAATACGCACCTGTCTCTACGCGTGGTGTAGTTTTTCGCGTGGCGCTTGACGCATTAGTACCGTGATTAGTACTATGCGAGTAATCGTTACCGGACGCTTGTTGAAAGAGCGCGATGAATGACGGGTACCAACGACGCTCGGCGGGACGCAAACGCCTCTACCCTTTATTCGGCAGTGCCGACCTCTCGGCGCTCAGCTCGAAGAATAAAGAGTACCCCCGCGGGGAGTCGTCTCCCCCGCGGCGTCGAAACCAAAACACCGACGGCATGAACGCGTCCAGTGCCGACCGCGATGATTTATCGCTCTTTCGATTACGTGTCTTACGCTTACTCTTTCTCACTCTTCTCTCTCCAATTTCAATTTTGTCTAGACGAGAAATTATAATTTTGATATATCATATTTAAATGTTATATAATTATTTCATTGAGATTCCTTCAATTTAAATATAGATCGTACACACACAACACACACACACACACACACACACACGATTTTCTTTCAAATATTTTTAAAGGACAAATTTATTTAATAAAATTTTAAATAAAAATTCTAATTATGTACAATTACACATGTATAATTATATATAATTTAAAATTTTATTTAAAAATCTATTATTATGTTTTTTATATCAAATAAGTCTGCAAAAAAGTGACATGAATTAGAAATATAAAATTGTTCAAAAGAGAGGAAAGACAATTACGTATTTTAAAATTAATTATTATGGTGATATAAACATAAATAAACATAAATTAACTTAGAGTTAATCACAAATGTGACTCATTCTATGATATAAAATATAAATGCAGAGATATGTAAACTAGAAACTATAGGGATAGGGTTGGAGGTTTTTTCATCATTGGGCTATTCAGATCAGCAATAATATATGTTTTAGTTTTTAAGTAACATATATTTAACGAAGGTGTTTACAGTTTTAAAAAGCAGTCAGTTTGAATACAATGTAATTGTAAGCATGTCACTGCAAAGAGAAATTGTTTGTGATTGAAGCTTTTGGGCATTAGAGTATTAGAATGATTCAAATTGCAAAAATGTAATAATGCAAAAATCTCTGATAGTCGTAAATCTAGATAATCGTAAATTATTTTTTTGAACTATTCGTTTTTTTTTTTTAAAGATCCTTTACAAATAGAATAACCTTACTGATTTTGATACATTTTGTATCAGTTTATGTTTTTGTTTGTTGTATGTTAATTTTTATGCTTACAAATTATATTATGTTCAATAATAAATCAGTTATGTTTGAAATATAATTGAATGTGGGAAGCATTTTTCTGCAAATTTTTATATCACTTTAAAGTTAAAATTGATGAAATAACTCCATTTTACTCTACACACGTGTTTGATTCCTATACAAAATATATATAAGAATATACAAAAAAATTAATATATAGTTTTAAAAATATATTTTCATACGAAGAAGACGTATATATTCCGTACGACATCCAGAGCTAGGAATGTATTTGAAATACCTTTCTTTTAAACACAGTATTTATGATTATATTTCATATTTTGTATTTGAAATCGAAAGATTGAAGGTATTTTGTATTTTTCAATTCAAATAATAAGACTGATTGTCAATTTTAGTATTTGAAATACAAAATACAAAATACTTTTATGTGCTACGCTGAAAACGCAAAATATTGTATAAAATACAATTGTATTATGAAGAAATTATGTTATAAATACTGTTTTTCGAATAAAAATATTTCAAATACATACATACCCAGCCCTGACGATATCAAACCGTTGCTCATGCAAGCGGCAAACTTTTAGCTGCCACTGTACGTATACACGTTCGAACAAGGCTAAAAATCAGGCTAGCAATCTGGATTCTCGTTCACGTTGGCTTGTCGTCCCGACGTGCTGGCACCTCGTGCGTCCCCGGTTTCTACTCTTCTCGGAGAGGCCCGACAAACTCCGAGGAGGAAGGAAGAATGGAAAACGCTCGCGTGACGAATATTTGACGCGTCTCGCAGTTCTCTTCGACGGCCGAGGAGCCGTATTTAGCGTCGTCTTCATTCGAGCAATTTAAAGCTCTTTCGCGCGTGGAGTCGGCCGACGACCTCTTCCGGGGATTCTGACGACGACTTCCGGCATATTCCGCACGTGAAGAAGTCAGCCGCGATTTTCCTCTTTTAGCAGATGCATACGGTCGCACCTTGCGCGGTCCGGACCGCCCCGGGTGCACGTACACGCACGTACACACGCGTATGTGTGCGGAAAGATCGTTGCGTGCGGCGTCCGCGTGCGAAAGAGGAATCAACGAGTTTCGAGTAATTGCCCGGCGTATTATTACCGCGGAATGCGGCGGATTTGATATTAAATCGGTCGTGCGTCTGTCTTCTTTTTCTCATACGATAGTCAGCTACAGCTACATGTAATCGCTCCTCCTTAATCGATTCTTATCCTCGCTTATGCGACAATGAACAAGTCGAGCTGTTAACTCGAGAGAGAGAGAGAGAGAGAGAGAGAGAGAGAGAGAGAGATATCGCGTTTTCGAAATGCCAATAAAAGCGGAGTCGCTAGCGTAATCGTTACGCGTAATGATACTTGACCTACGAGGCCCTTCACGAAACCCTTCGCTCTCGGAAATTATTTCACATCACGCCGGTGCTGAATTGTTTCAACCCGTCAACGAAGCCCTTGAAGAAAGACTGACGGCACGCACGATACATTGCGTATCTATTTCGAAAGGATAGAACGAATATACTCGTCAAGTCAGAAATAAATCTGTGACGGGTTCGTCTCTCTTTTCCACATAATACGCCGTATAATAAATTACAGAAATAAGAGAAGCTTGTTCCGTGCAACGAGGCGTGCATGATTAATGAGTGGATGTTGTATCGATAACTCATAACGCCTTACGAACGACAAGTCAAATGGTCTGACGGGAGTTTAAAGATTATGACTCGTGTTTCCACCGCACATTTAGCACTCAATACAGCTGTCTTGTTCTCGTCCCATATTGACATCGCCCAAACGTAACACTTCGGAATTTAATTGTAAAGAATGCTTGAAATGTTATGTTCTAACAATAGTACATAAGTGAAAATCGATCGAGAAATGTTCAACGCGAATAAACGAGAGAGTATATCAAAATGGATGTTGATGCCTACACTGTGAAAGATATGGGTACGGATTTAACATTACTGAAAATCTCTGATGTTTACATCATCATAGTATGGACATAAAACCCATGGTATTAAATTCATACTATATTAGTATTTATACCAACATTATTAGTATTTATATCAACATTTTTTTAGAGTGTAATAATATTTTTGTGTAGATCATTATAATTTCCTATAATTTTTTAAACGATATTTACATACTATATTCCACATAGATCAATGCGGTCAAATATATAAAATGCAAAGTTTATTACAATTTTTCAAGATTAATTTAGGAAAACTTTGGGGGGATTATTAATATTTCAGATTGAAAGTCCGACAATCATATCGGCACGCAATTAACATTTTTGAAATTAATCATTAATTCATTTAAATGAATATATATAATAGTTCAATATCTTAACATTCAGATCGTAGTGGCGCTTCGTATTTAAAGTAATGTATAAAACGCAGTCCGACTATCGAAAAGGAAATATGCGGTCATGGAAAAGTGACGCGGAAGATAGATCTTGAGTAGAGAATTCCAATGTGCCTCGCCTATATTTTCGTGAAACCGATTCGCGTAGCGACGCGAACCGATTCGCGAGTCGACGAATTTAGATCATATCAGAGATCTTACGTAGTTTGTGTAATAAGGAAAAAAATCTCGCAGAAATGGCGCAGAAATGGCCAGAAGAAACCGGACTGGCGAACGAAGACCGGTCAACGGAACGTTCTCCGATTTTCCGCCAGTCCAGCTTGTTCGTTCACTCGGTCGCGTTCTCGCAGGCTGGATAATTTGCATTTCGGTATCTCTATCGCGTTCTACGTACCCCGAGGTGACGAATTATCCTCTCCGCGCATTGCGTAACGATCCCCGTCGTCGGAGCCGATACCGTTAGATTTACGGATCGGATGGCGCTCTCGCCATGTTCTATTCCGGCGCGACATCCGCCAGTGAATTAGGAAAATCAAGTCCCTCTCTCGCGGAAGGACGACGCACTGCCGTCACGATTTATGAGCGCGTCCTCGAGAATCGAGGGAACATTCTCTCGTTCACTCATTTATGAATTTTTTATGTAGGGGGATTCACATGGCTTTCCATGTTTAGCTGCTTATTTACGAAGCTCTCTATCATCAAGCATTAAAATAATCATCTCTGTGCAGCAGCATCTTTTCTTTTAACATTTCATCTTTCCTTTTTCTTTTATTAACGATCCTTAACGGGACGTACGTGCATTAAGGATTTTTCAATATTGGATACTAATACTTGATATTATTATGAAGTACTTAATATATATGTTAATTCTATTATATCCGAAATCCATTTAACAAGATTACCAGATAATCTAAGATTGCAAATATTTCCGATGAGTGATTTGATTTACTAGTCTACTAGTATGCTTTGGACGTATCCTGTATATCATACAGTCAGAATAGTGTAACTCATCCAACAGTCGACGATTATTCAAACTTCCGTCGCAGCGATAAAATCGCTAAAAGACGGTAAGCATCTACTCGCGTGCTCATAAACATTACCGCTCCTCGGCAACCGTCTTTGGCGATCGCTTCGCCAATCTTTCCGCGCGACGAGGATAATATATTTATGTGGCTTGTCGATGCACAGGTTATTCAGAGAACCAACCGCGTCAGATCTCGCTCCCACGGCCCGTTCACTCGTTCGATCCAACAAATCATGAAACAATAAATCCGGTCACAGAGGGTCACCCTCTTTACGAGGTCCTTATATAGCCGGGGATGATGCCCCTTTTGCGAGGGCGGTAGGGGGTAGCCTAATATGTCACAGTCTGTTGCAGGGCGCCCCAGTGGAGCATAGTCCTCGAAAACGAGGGTGGCCCATCGTTGCGAGGGTCGTCGGCTTGCGATTAGATGCGCTCCTAATGGAGCGATTCAATAGAGACGATCTGATAAACCGATTCCACGCGTTCCTGGTCCCGTATTCGCGAATCATATTAACCATGATCCTCGTTTCATGACCTCATATCCCCGGGCGAATTTTACAATCGGCAGCACCGAAAATCGGACGCGTGTCATCTCTTCAAATTAACTTACTGATAGTAAATCTTGTTTTCTAATGAAAATACTGACTGACAGCAAATCAACATTTGATACTCGCTCTTGGGATTGATGGTTCTTGGGTTTTACGGTTGAAACGCTTCGCTTATAGAGTCGTCGAGAAATCCAAGATATAACGTTGAGAAAAATGATTTGCATAATTTCAGAACGCGTGATTTGCTGCGAGATAAAACGAACGAGCGTATCGCGGATCTATCGTGCGGAAGCACGATGGGGCAATAAATTTTGCGAAGTTGGCGCGGAAGACACGCGAACCATTTTGTTCGAGATCCGGTCGATCTACTAGTACTGATATCTGTGTACGTACAACGTTCATTTTCGCGAATGTCGACCTACGAATACTACGTAAATTATATTAATAATACAATAGTAACTTTGCTTCGATTTCAATATTTTAATATTTTTTACTAATTCATAGATGTGCACATTCAATATTATTCGATGGTTCTTTAATTGATTGATTGAAATACTTATTATACTATTTACATTTCCGTATTCATATATATCATTTAACTCTCTGGAGTTGACGGTGGACCAATTAGAATTTTGATTGAAAATGGATGAATCAGAATTTGTGATTAAATCTACTAGAATTCTATGCAAAATTTTCTGGATCGTTCAATTTCAACCTAACATTTTTCTTAGTACAAAAATGTCAAACAATTTAATTTTTTCATCTGCGAATTTAGATTATTCCCATTAAAATATACTTTATAGTTTATTCTTTTTTATATCATTTTGGTTCTCAATTAGTGCCTTTCAATATAAATTAAATGGATCTTATAGATTCAGTGTGACTTTGTTGCAATTTAAACATTAGCTTGAGAGAGTTAAAAGAAACTTTAGAACGTCGTGTAAATTTTGAAAAAATGTAATCAACTTTATTTATTAATACTATAAAATTTTATATTGTGTCAATCATAAATTATTCCAAATGTACATTCAGAAATAAAAAATGGATATTTTTAATAAGCTAGTTATCTCTCTATAAAGAACTGCAGTAGTTTTACCTAAAGGTTATAAAATACCCCGAACTTTCGATAATATAAATAGCTACATATTTAATCATATAGGCTGTACCATCATTTAAAAACAAACGTCACCAATGTACTGCTCTATTAAGCGGAAAATATTAATTATAATACTACATGTTCAATAACAACCGTATATAAAATAAGAAAATATCTAAAATTACGATCTCTCGTAATAGACAACGTGAGAAATATTTTTAATGGTGTTCAGTTGACTTTAATAACATAGTGACGTGCGTGTCGGTAAACTTTATCGCTTCGTCGACCGACGCCATTAAAGGTATTTTTCACGTCATGTCAATTACGCACACGAGCAACGAACTTTCTCTAAATGCACGTACCAGTTTTACCTTTTACCATTTTCATACTTGTCTTCATTATTTTTTTTCACTTCTGTGTACATTTTTTCCACTTTTCCATTTCCTTTATGAATCAACGTGTTATGGGTTTTTGTGATTCACGATCGCAATCATATTGGGCGACACGGAATATAACGTTTCAACGACACCTGGACATTTTTTAACAGCACGAAAATTGAAGATTTTAAAGTTGTGCCGATGTTTTAAAATGAACATCCTATACCAAGCGCTAACGAGATAGAAAGCACAGGTTTCTCTCAAGCAACGGGTTACAACATGTGCAACGATTATAGGTATTACATGCGTGTACCGATCGTAAAGCGTCTCGTTGGCAGACGCTGAAGAAGAGGACCGCTTAATTCCGCCTGCGCTTTAACTCACGATGTTACGGCCCTTTTAAATTACTGTCTATAAAACGACGCTTTTCGATATATTATTTAAATTTTTACGTAGAAGCGCTTTTGTTTCAACATAATGTTCATAGATCGCGCATTTATTTTCGGCTTTAAACACCTTCCGATGCCTTCTGACGTTCAGCTGTGCTCTTTCGTCCAACAAATCAAATACACACAACTAGGCAATGTGGAGGATCGCGTCTCGATCTATTCCGATGATCTTTACATTAACCCTCTGACATTATCGGCTCGACATTACACGTTACTGGCAAGCCTATTACGAATGGATCTTCGTATCAACATTATGTTACCACTAATAACGATGTAACACATGGTCATTTATATATAATGAATCAATAATACAAATGCTGGAAATTCTATTATTACGACAAATAATTCGTTTTATGTGTTTAACGCCAGAATTAACTGGCTGACGTTCACTACCAGGTGTGTATAAAGCGCACTTTCTTCGAGAATAGAGCCACCTGTTTCGCAACCGGGTAGATTTATAGTCCCGTCAGTTACGTTCGCAGCGTGTTAAGTACGTCTATAGTCACCTACTTAAACATGACAACTATATAGAAACTTCGCATACTTCATAAGTAGTATTTCTCGGAATTTGATATTTATTACTCATTATTAATATTTTATGTTTTTTTTTATTCTTCCATAGACTGATTTGTCACAGTTAAAAGATCGAACCTAGCCACCTAAAAAAACTCGCGAGATGATGTATAAATGTACCTAATAAGAATAGATTGTATATTCCTATGAAATTTTGTCACTAGTTTACAAAGAGTGAGGTAGCTTTATAGGTGTATCTAAGAGATTTGGAAAGTTCAAAAAAACCTCTTAGATTTTACCTATACATTCTTTAGAAAAAAAAAAAAAAATTATGAGTTACAAAATCTAATATTTTTTCAAAATCATGAACGAAAAGGAGACATTTATTAAACTTTAAAATATCTAAAAAAAAGAAAAGCAGTTTTATTAACGCAAAAATTGCTGCCCTGTGATATTAAAATTATTATTTTTATCATTTTCATTATTATCTATAGCTCTTCATTTTATTTGAAATATTTTATTTTTGTTATTTTTTCGTTACTTCATTACTCCTTTCTATTCGTAGCTTTTTATTTTAATTGTAATGTGTTATATCTTCTACTTTTTTTAAGTTTTTTTTTCATTTTTTGTACTTCTACTGTTGCTTGTATTTAAATAATTCTTAGGAGATTTACCCTAGAACTAAAATAAACGTTGAATCAATCAATAATCAATTTCAAGTATCGAGTCGAAAAGAGTTGCTGATGTTCAATTCTTTTTAAAGGAATCTAGGGATTATAAAATCAAGGAACGCCAGTGTATAAAAATACCTATTACATCTATGAGATGACCGACATCGAAACCATGTGAAACCTTGTGAAAACGGAATGTGATCTTCTGTCATACACAGCTCGTGCGAATCGTTGCGTGAAGTTTTACAAGTTCTCGAACTATTTGCGAGACCGATCTCGGAAGACCGCGCGCGTGCGTCTTTTTTGCTCGGAATATTATAGCGCCGAGACGAGGGAGAGAAAGAGCCGCGGCTCTCCTCGAGAGATTGGATCTTTAACTGCTTTACTTTAGCGGCAGCTGCGTCCGGCCGAGCCGAGATGAACGGATTCACGTGGTCTGCCAAAGGTGATTTAGTGCCAGTTTGTTGCCATAACGCCGTCGGTAACACGTCGCCCTATTCGGCGAAGGCAAGGCGGTCGCTATATTACTCGGCTCGTAGACACGAGGATCCGTCGAGTGAGAGAGAGACAGAGAGAGAGAGAGAGAGAGAGAGAGAGAGAGAAAGAGAGGGGGGGGGGTCGTCCGCCGCTAAATTACCTCGTCGGCTCGACGCGGCGCTTTTGTTTATCCTACCGAACGACCACGATAAGCTGACGATTAAAGTGCATGCGGGGAGGATCGCCACGCCGACCGGTCGCACGTTAGTTCGCCAACGATCTTGTCGTATCCATCGTGGTCCAAATGCCACGTCGGTGGCCGCGATTAGACGCCAATCTCTCTCGCATCGGGGAACGATGATTACAACGATGCAGGTGCACCGAACCCTGACATTCGCTAATCCACCGATCGATCCTATCACGTCCGCGAAATGCTACTTGTTCAAGCATCCTGAAACTTCTTGCATTATCGATTTAAATTCATTGGACCGTAAGAAAAGATATAAAGAAAACGAATTCTGCGTAATAAAGTTATATTGAGACATATATATTAACATTAAAATGACATTATCGCGTGAGGATATCTTTTAAGTCGTTCTATCAAAAATTGCGCGCAAATACGTCCATCCTCGTAAAATCTGCCTGTGTGTGCGTGCGTGCGCGCGCGTGTGTGTGTGTGTGTGTGTGTGTGTCGTGTGCTTGTCGCGAGATCTCTGCGGGAACGGCGACCTGTCATCGCAGCTCGATTTCAGAGTCGGAGCGAATCGTTCTCAAGGCCAGCGACCATGCCATCATTCGCGGCACTCGTTATCACCCTGAAGAGCGCGCCGCGTAGATTTACCGAAGCGTCGGGTCTTTATGACTTTTTAAGTGAACGTAAATATTTGCAGGTGCAGGCCCGCGCGAGCCTCGCGATACAACGATGGCAGCCAGCATGCTCCCGTTCCACGAGATTATTCCGCTCGTGATTTCTGCGCAAGAGGCGGCCGCGTATCGAACGGACATTTATTCCGCGCTTCAATGTAACCAAATGTAACCTTCCATCGTAAAAGGACCGCTTAAGCGATCACAGGCGAGCCGCCTGGCGTAAATTTATCAGCTCGCGCGCCGCATCTTAGTTCGTTTCGTTCAAGCGCCGTACGTTTAGCCGACTCTTTAGCGTCTCATAAAACGTTCCTGCGACTATATTACGATGTCGTCCTCTAAACAGCGCTATCTTCGTATCGGTGTTCGTTTTGGAAATGCCTCGGATAAATAATATCACTTGAGAGCAGATGATACAGGAGCGGCGTGTGTGGTCAATCATCTTCAGGGGAGCGTCGGTACTCTTTGGCTTGGTATTCATAGTCGAATCTTATACAGTCTGTTCAATAAGAACGTGATGCTCATTATGTTCAATAAGAACGTGATGCTCATTATTCTACAAAGAGCGACCGTAGCGATATCTTCCTGAACTCGTTTGAACCTTTATTTCATGCTCTTTTGCGCAATATATCCTACCAGCACATTGTGTAGTTTACGTCAGCGAATTTATTATTTTTACAATGAGTGCCAAATTCTTGAAGCGATACGAGGCAGTGTTTTTAGTGAATGGAATGGCCGGCAATGTCCCCAGATGCTAATCCCATTGAAAATGTGTGGTCGTACATGAAGATGAAACTCAAAGGAAACCCAGTGTACACGGTGGAGCAGCTGTCATTTCAAATTAAGAAGATATGGCGATCTTTGCCAAAGAAATATGCAGATAACCTCGTCGAAAGTATGGAAAAAAGGTGTCATGCAATAATCAGTAATGGAGGTGATTGGACAAAATACTAGGGTAGGTAATTGCGCAATAGCTAATAATATGTACTTCAAAAAAAATAAAAAAATAAAAAACTGTCTAAATGTTTATAGTTTTTTTATTATGGCAGACACTTTCTTATTGAACAGACTGTATTTGAGATCATCTTAAGAAATCATAAGAAATCACGGTTAATTCATTTTTATTTTAAGATCTTAAGGGGATGCTGCAATGGAGTGACCGAATTATCGACATTACAGTCATATAAAAATCTCCGAATTGATTGAAGTCCTTCTAGAATTAAAATATATAGATGCAAAATTAGGAAGTGACGCAGTGGACTTTATACTAAAATCGGAAAAAAGTTAGTTTAGTAGTAAAAGGATTTTTGATTGCGTTATTCAATTCGGAGAATTTCTTATACGACTGTAATGTTGATAATTTGGTTACTCCAGCATCCTCTTAGATAATGTTTTAAGATGCTAATAGAGCTTTCTAATTGATTTATGATATCTTAGATCATAATTAAAACAATCTCAAATATAAGAATAAACTATAAATACCGGCTTTTTCTGTTCGATCTTATCTGTCTCATGAACCATTTGCTAAGTTGCAAGAAAGATAATCGTATGTACGTCGTAGAAATAAAAGCGACAAGAATCACACAATCATCTTTCACAACGTGTGCTTTATCCGTGTGCTCTGAACGTTTGCGCGAGTACAAACATGATCTCGACAACTTCGTACACGTTTTTCTATGAATTATTTAAAGTTTGTCATCGAAATTCAGTTCACGTAGCGTGAATGTGAGAGAGCAAGTAATCCCGTAATTACTTCAGCGTGTTCTCATGGACACGATAGCTATCAAATATTAATAAATACACGCTTGGCCTTCGTCTATTCGTTATTATACTAGAAGGTTATTACTGTTGACGTTTCAACATGTTCCTGTTATGTATTACTGTTAAAGTTATAAATACTTTATCGCTTAATAAAATATGCAAAGTACCACATTCCCTCGTTGTAAATGCGCAATAATTGAAAATGTCTAACTATCTTATCAAGCGAAAGTTATTTCTGAACAAATTGTCTATATATAACACAAACATTTTACAGAGAAAGCAATTTGATGATTGAAAGCAAAATGATGACAGTTCTTGTTCTTATTTTTCCTTTCTCAATGAAACGAAGGACGAGGTCGGCCCATTGGACGGGATCTTTCGTCGATGATATGGCAATGGCGGGAGATGGCACAGTCGTCTCGTTTCGCGATTCTTGGAGTAATCGAGAGCCATCGAGATCGTCGATGGACCGCTCCATCGTTTAAATGCTAATACAGGCCTAATTTATCGACCTATGATTCTGCCAAGCAATCCAACGTCGACGCTATTTACACGTCGATTCTACGTGGAACTTTCGTAATTGAAAGAAAGCCGCCGACCGGGACCACCGTGTAGCTGCGGCTATAAAACTCGGAATATACGAGGACGGGGAGGTTTTTCGGTAGACACGTCTAGGAGGGCGAAACGATCGAGAGACGGACCATGGCTGGTCTACCTGAAACGACTGATAAAGCGCCTTTCACGCGTCATAATATGGAGGGCCGAGTCCAACGTACTATTCGGAAATTATTGTCGCTTACAAGTTCCCGCGGGTTATAAACAGCTGTGAACGTCCTCGAGAATGGAAACGCTTAGATAGAGAAATTTATTAAACATCCAAAACACCGAGTATCCTTTCAGAATATTGGGCGAGAATCCGTGGTCAGTATTTTTGAAATTATAATACGCCCTTTACGATGCGATTGATCAGACACAGCTAATGCAATTTGTAACACATATAAATAACTGAATGAACATTTAGGAAAGCATAAATTGTACGAGGGAGAATAAGCGGACGACGTAAAATAATATTTTGCTCATTTCAGTGGTATATAAATCTTTCCCTCTGTCTCATCTCTCTCTCTCTCTCTCTCTCTCATCTCTCTGTATATAATTAGAAAAAAATTATTAATAATTACGTAAATTTCTATTTCTTGTGGTTATGAATGCTGCTTTTAAGAGTTATAAATTCCTGTTCTCTTCTTATTTCAATTACTTGAATAATTTTGTTAAAGAGCTTCGTCATTGCATCGCATCTTATTATATAGAAATTTTCAGATACCAGATCAAAATTGAATAGTGCATCAGTGAGTTAATCAACCTGTCCAGCTTAGTCATTCTTTGACGGCTACCGCATACGCTCCTACCCTATCGCTCAGTCAAATTGGTTTTATTTAGTTGAGTAGTTTCACGCGGACCTCACGGCCGAAGAAGGTGGAAAGGGTTAACGAGAACAAAGTGAACAAATACGACGTAGCGCTGAAGAATACATCGTTAATAAATAAGAGCCCCTCGTGGCTACCTACCCAACACCATCGCCAGAAGGCAACTCCGTCTATATGCTAATGCATGGCTTCCGACATATAACGTTTTGCGTTTTCCATGCTTAATCCGCTTCCGTGCGAAGCTTCGGTGAGTTTTATCGAGATGTAGGATTACGAATAGCCTCTGATTTCGTGGGACGAATCAATGAGGGCCAAGTGATGTACTTGCCTGTGTTTCGCGACAATATCTTATTATAGATTGTAGGAAATATTAAATAATAAATGAAGTTTAACTATTTAAACGCAAATAGCCAAACTTTTTCTCTGTGTGTGTATGTGAGAAAATATATTATATTCGGATGTATTGTAAGCAGCATCAGGTAATAACGAAAGATCTTTAACACTAAAAATAGAATGTCGTGCATAAGAAACAATCATTGAGTGTTTCTATTTTTTAAATTAATATTATATTTTTTGTAGAAAAAAGAAAATTCTGAAATTTTTTGACTTTACAATAATTACATCTTTTATACTGATGAAAAATTGATTTTTCATAACTTTTTTCATTTTCATACTAATTTATTCGCTTGGTTCTTTTCCAAGAAAGAAATTTTTAGTGTTAATAAGACAGATAAAAAGTACACTCTGTTATATTGTTAAATCTATAGTATCAAATTTAATCTAATGTGAGTAGCCACTGCTGCTACAAAAATATATCATTTTTTACTAAAATGATAATTAAATTTGACACTATATCGTCAATTGGCATTGTATAGTGTCAAATATTGGGTCATCTAAAAAGTATCCGCGGTTTTTTGTCACTAAATGTGTGTTGATGGTCATATATCTAGTGACAAAGTACCGCGGATACTTTTTAGATGACCCAATATAACCATAATTTTAATATAAAATAACAATATGATTAAGTAGAAGCAGTGACGATTTACATTAAGTTAAATTTGATACTATAAATGTAACAGTATAATGTATTTTTAATGTTTTGTGTATATCATATTCGTATATGACATTTTCAGTCTGTTATTTTAATTAGATGACAATTTCAGATAAACATATCGAACTGCGATTTTTATTCAAATAATAAGTATTTTTCCGCGAATAATAATTAGTATGGGTGGGCCCGAATATTAGTCCGAGACGTAAAAGCAATACGAGCAGACCATTCGCAGACCTGACAGTAAAATTCGTATAAAATTCGATAAAACTTGCGTGAAGAAGCGCGAGTTTTTAATAGGGCGAGAATGTCTCCACTCTTAAGGGGGTCCCAAATTAGAAGCGTTCCGCGGCGAGCAAACGCGATGAAATGGCTAGTCAGGCGATAGATCGGACTCTCCGGCGCTAATTGGCTGCGGAATTTTATGTAGCACTAAATTACTCTATGCAAATGTGCAGCCGCTTCCGTCGTCCTTCGACAAGGGCATTCTGGAAGTGCATTCTCAACTGCGTACGCACGCGTGCAAGCAACGTGCTTCTCCGAGATTTACGCCCCCCCCCCTCCTCTCCCCTCCCTCTCCTCATTAGCCTAATTAAGGCGTAAGTTTGAAATACGAAGCGGTTTTGTCGGAACCGATTGAAACGGCGTTACCGAGCATTTGGCCGTCGATCTTGCGACAAGACTTCTCGTACTCGAAGATTCTTATTCGGAAATGCATTGGAATAACCGTGCATCGGAGTGTGGAAGGTCGGGAGAATGATATCGGTGTTAACTGGTTGCGAGTTATAACCGGACCACGTAATGTCCGCTTAATATTCAACGCCAGCGGGGGCGATGGATTTATGAGAGCTAATGAATTGGTAGTCCTTCTCCTCTGTCCTTATTTCCATACGCTTTTTTTTCACTGTTTGCCTAGCGAACAGCTTGGTGCTCTCTTTAATCTCCGACTGAAAGTTTGCTAGTTGTACTTTGCTTACGTGAACACAATGATTGATGATCGGTCTTATTTATGTGAAGAGATTAATGAATGATTGACGAAGATAAAATTTATCGCGAAATAAAAATCAAATAGAGAGATATATCCTAAACATTGAATCCGATTTACATTTTTACCCGGAAATCATTTGATCCAAGGGCGATTTGAAATTTGTCGAGGGTTCGTGGTAAAAAAAAAAAAAAATACTCGATATGGTCGGAAGGAGGAGCAAAAAGGAGGCGAAGTAGGAGATGCTTCTTGGGCTAGAGGATAGCCGAATAAATTTGGATAGCTCCCTGTTTTGGCCTCGAGCCACGGTTACCCGACGTAGACACTCTCGGACATACAATCGGCTCTTTCGTAACGCGGCGTGTGAGAAGGGAATAGGAGATGACCGGGCTGAGAAGGGCGGCGAGCAAGGTATACAGGCGAGCCGCTCCTTTACGATGGATTTAATTAAAAAACATAATTTAGCAGGCAGAGGATAACAGGTAGCTCAGCTCCGGTGGGAACTAACGGAGGTTCCGTCATAGTGCGGCGCTGTTCGGCGCCGGCCTGCGGTCACTCATGAATAAGATTATTAATCCCGTCCTTTGCAGAAAATCTCCTCTTTTTCTTCTCTCCCGCGCTCTGCGTTTCCTAATATTCTGAAAAATTTATCGCGCGTAATTTAATTTGCTAATAATTATTTATGAGCGAATGATACGACAGGCAGATCAGATATTACTTAATTCGCTTTCATTTGATTTCCAGAATTAATAAACGCATCTTGCACCGTGCGATTAAGGTGACAATTACGTGACAGTTAAGGTGTAGCGCGAATCTATCGAAACACTGCCGTGAAACATTTTTCTAGAGTTTTTTAAAAAAAGCCGCATACTGGTTTTTTCATGAGATAAATAGTGATAATGGCTATGTATTGCAAAGTACATATGATGAACCACGTATATTTTACAAAGTATATCTTACAAAGATACTTTGTACAGAGTCATCATATTTGTCTTGTGACCGGAATTTTTAGGGACTGTGTAAAATAAAAGGAATAGGAGAAATAGGGAACAGTGAATAAAGTAGGTAACAAGAATTTATAGACAGTTCATTAACATATAAAATAAAATGCTTTAATGCAGAATAGAGAAACAGCTCTGAGGAACAACGCTATTCTTTGTTAACGCATTACGTTTTACGTGTTGATATTATTGAACTGTTCCCTATTCTGTATTGTCTTTTCTATTTTTTGTTGTGGTATGCAGTCTCTTAAGAGCCTCTACTTTTTCCATTTGCAGATCGATTAGAATTCTATTTTACAAGCAGAATTAGTGGAATTTGTTTGAATCCCTCGAGCATTCGAGCCTATTTATTATAATCATAATACCTCGTTAATGATCGCAGTCGTTGATGCTAGACGCGATATGTTATATATCGCTCGTCTACGGCAAGTTGATCGCCACTGACACGATGTCCGTCGTTGGGTGGACCTCGGATCGCTTAGATGGAACGAGTTAAAAATCCATTTGTTGGGGACGCGGTCAGTGTCGCGCGTGAGATTAAAAGAGAGATACCGACGAGCAAGAAAAACAGCGCCATTTTGTCGAAAGAAGGACCGACGACCTCGCGGCTAGCTTCTCTCCCGCGTATATAAATGGCAGTCGTGTTGCGTGCGAATATACAATTTCGTTTCATCGCTACCGGTCGATCGCAGGGTCCGTCCTGTTCGCGAAGCCAGAGAAATGAGGAAGGAAAACGAGGTGGCAGTCGCCAACGTGAAAAGATTATTTTCACAACTAGGGGCAGGGAAAAAAAGAACCGCGAGAAAATATTACGAGAGAGTACACTTGAACGTTGTACGAACTGCATAATTTGAAAATTCATCTCTCGCGAGAGATAATATCCGCGTTGAATTCATTTCTGTTCATCTTGCGCAGAATTTGCACAATATTGCATGACCTATATAGACGTTACGTGGATAGTACTATCAAACAATTAACTTTATAAATGCAATGAGGTTGCTCAGATAACACGTCTTGTAACCAACGGAAAAAAGTTTTTATTTCTTTTTTTTTTTTTCTGTTCACGAGCTATCATCATAACGTGCAGTTTTACGCAGTCACGCAACATTACTGCAAATTAGAAATTTCTACTATTAGTTAAACTTTGTGTTCTTAATACTTTTATGTCGTCGGTCATTGTATAAATATATATTTAGTAGTACTTTGAACCCAATCATGCGTATCAAGTCTTAATTTACACTTCAAGATAACCGCGAAGAATAAAGGACAAAGTATTGAGAAAAAGAGAGAGAGAAAGAGAGAGGGAGGCAGGAAGCCACGAAACGACGTAGGAAACGACGTAGGAAACGAGTATATCGAAGTCGACAGCTAGCCCGATAACGAGAAAGACGAGCGAGGCAAAGCGAACGTTTTTATAATCGCCGCAATTATCTGCGAGGCCGAAGTCGAGCGTATATAACCTTAGCGCGCAACAGCTTCAAGGGGCACCGCTTCTTATCGGGACACTGGCTGCGTGCCACACTGGCCGGCGTGGTTGCATGCGGAGGCTGATAAACAAATAATTAGCATTCGAAGTAACCCGCATTCGCATTATCGCTGGCATCGCTCTCCTCGCCAAGGGAAGGCTCGCGTAACCCTTCGTTGACGTACTTACCCAACGTGCTCGACCCGACGAAGACCTGGCCACGTTTAACGTGCATTCCGTGCCGCCCGCTACATTTCGCCCGTGTTGTACCTGGACGGGTAATTAGTGCGCTATGGAAATCGCGCTCAACAATTCGACCGCTCGATCTAAGTATGTTTCTTTCCTCCGCGGAATGTTTTGCGTGTCCGCGTAAGCGTATCGAGGTTGTAAAGAGAATGCCAACGAGATCGTTCGAGGCAGAAGTAATAATACCATTTTAAATTATAATTCGATGGTATACACCGTATCTGTAACACGTTATAATTTGCATGGTAATAACAGTTACATTACTTATCTACGATGTTATACGTACTTTGTGAATAATTTTTGCCAGGTTCTTTCGTAGCACGAAATGTTATAACTGTATATTATGTGACAAATATGAAATGGATTACATTTTTAGAAGTAAATTCAGGTTTTTTCCTGAAATCTAAATATCTTGAAATCATAATATATTTCAAAATATAAACGATTACTCTTAAATATATAGTTATTATGTTTTATTAGATATCGACTTAGAAGAAATAATCTTTCCAACATTAGCATATATTAATATTTACTTTCACAATGAAATAAGATAGTGTTGTAATTAAATCGTTTTGGACGGTCCGTATAAAGATGGCAAAGGGATAAAAAAAAACCTGTGTATATGATATAGGGATAACGACCAGTGTGATTCAGTTAGACATACAAAATCAGAAATTAAAATACGCAAAGGCTTTGATGATGTAGTTAGTCAATACTACTGGCTGGTGGATGCTCAATGCAGGTGGATCCAATCAGAAACTCGACCATGCCGGCTCGGCAGGTGCTTGGAGATCGCGGTCAATGGCTCTCGAGAACGACCGACACTTTTTACACCGAAAGCAGAAAAGAGCGCCGACTAATTTTGCGCGGCGCTCCATTATGGAGCACGAAGCAATCCTTTTTCCGCGGCTTCGTTTGTTCGTTTAATTGTCTCTGTCCGACTAATTCGATGACAACGACTTGATAGCAGAAATAAATTTCTAATTCGTTTCCCAAAGGGTTTGTGTTTTAGTTGAAAAGGTACAAATTAAAATTTGTAAACAAAAGAAATGTCTTCTTGCCTTTAGAAAAGAAAAATTCTTTTGTCCTATATTTAAAAGGGAGAATTATTTGTATCTTTACTGTAGAATTCTCGATGTTTAGGATTTCGTTAGCGTGTATGCATAAAGTACTGATCGTCGACGCATGTCTCGCCTGATGTGCGAACGAGGGTTCTCCTCAGGCTGAAAGGGGAATAAAAGTTTGACACGGACGTCGGATGCGGTTCGCCACGAAGCTCGACCGGTAGACACCCCACGGTTTGTTGCTTCGCACCCTCGCTGTCGGGTCTTTTACCTCCCTCGCATTCAGCTGTCACGTGGCTCGTACTCGAACGATCGCCGGCGTTTCCGCTTTATTTTCCGCCATCCGGCGCCGCGTTGCATTGGGTGTCGAGTGACCGATCTCATTAACGATCTCGTATGGTCGATACTTCCTGGCACGTTCGAGGCCTGGTCAGTCGGAAAGCAATCGTGCGACGCCTCGACGCGAATGAGTTCTCGGAAAAAGATTCGAGCCGACGCAGACGGGACGAGGCGAGACAAGCGAGGATTCTTCGTTTTAATTTATGCGCGGCGTAGCTTCAGGCATTATTAGTCCTAGCTGGCTACGAGGGGCGTGACGTCACGCGGCTAAAACAAAGGATCCTACCGGTGCCCATTTCACGTCGGCTCCCTTTTAACCGTGCCGACAGGAGGGTACGAGGGACCTGGGCCTCGCCGATGTCGAGTAGTTCGGCACTCTTTACGTTCCGTCAATTTTCTACTACACACTTTTTCACCTACCTACACGATCATCACACTTCCGCTGACCTACTTACTTGGTCGAATCTCTTGCAATTATTTCGAACTTGAGGTTGATAACTCAAAACTTATTTCACTATGAAGATATCTTCAAGAAGCGGCAAACAAAAGATGACAAAATAGCTGCGAATCGTGATTGTGAGATGGTTAACGCGCGCGACGCGCCATGGAGGGCGTGTATCCACGCGTAGGATATAGCGGTGGAGACTGTGTGAGGAGGGAGCTGATCGAGGGACGTCGTTGTCTCCGCAGGCCACTGTCATATTGTCCCGGCGGATCGATACGTGGCCTGCCTACAACCTGCACTCATCGAGCTTGAAGAGGGCGTGGCTCGTACACCGGCGGAGAGACACTCAACCCCGTTGCGATCTCCGCCGTGTTAAACCTTCCGCCTCCCTCTCGACGTAAAAGCGGGAGAGACGATTTCGTCCTTTCAACCCTCCGCGATTCTCTCGTGCCAGTCGTCACCCTCTACGACGTACTCTCCGCGTCAACGAGCGCTCCCATTCGTCGAGAGCATTGTAACGGGGAGCAATCACCCTGCATTTGGAGATTTCTCGGAATAATAACTCTCGATACTTTCCGACGTTTCATCGTTCAAACGTAAACAACTATAGGTATTTCGTTCGATTTGTAACGTCCTCGAGATATAAATTTTTTTTACTTATCCATACTCTAACACTTGATTATTTTATTATTACTTTTGCGTTAAAAATAACGACACTGTAAATCACTCGGAAAGCCTTGAAACGGTGCTCGTACACGAGCATATCCTAAATAACGACCATATACAACAATGTGTCATGTTACCGCGAAGAAATATGAGCGGGACATTTATTGTACGCGTTGATGAATGATCGGGGCAACCAAGCAGAACTCTGGCTCTCTTCGGAGGATAGATCGAGCGCAGTGCGGTTGCGACTCCTCCGTTTTTCCTCTCTCTTCCCCCCCCCCTCCCCCGCTTTTTCACCTCTCGTTCTCTCTCTCTCTCTCTCTCTCTCACGTCGTTTTCATCCTGAGAAGGGTGCGCGCGTTCGTTGTCTTTCGCCGGTGTTGCTGGCGCAAGGTTGAATCCACGTGGGGGCGTGTCGCCTCCATGGCGCCGGCTGCTAATGGCCGCGCGGCCCTCCAGACCTTAATTTCCTGCCGCTTCCGCGGACCCTCTCACTTTTACCTCTCCACGTCCAAATCTGCTTCGGGACCTCTCCTCTTCAGCCTCCGGCCTTTCGGTAGCAGCCGACATTCTCCTTGTCCTTTCACCCCCGCGCTAACCCCGCGAGCGATTTGCATGGAGTTGCTTTTGATGAAGTTCGTTATCTAAAGTTTCAGTCGGCTTCTGCCGTTCGCTCTAATTTTTAGCTCGCACACAAATTGTGCTCCCTCTAATTCCTCGCGCCGCGTGTGCGCGAAAGAGCATGATTGCTCCGCAAGTTTCTCAGAATTGGAAGGCTTATTGAAATCTGCTAAGAGATTCACACACAAATTATGTCGTTATTGAATTTACTCAATTTGCATCAAGAGTTCTCATCACGTTTCTATTACAAATTATAATTCTTATCTCGTTGCTGGTCGTATTATTTACGTGATATCTTAACCGATTTGATCCTGATGTTCTACGTATTTATTGTTTCCAAGATCGTAATACGTTTCCCACGTTATTTTGGGTCGCTTAATATGGTATCATGGAAATCGTACATCGACCTTGTGCTTGATTCGAGAACAATTTGCATGAAAGCGGTCTAGGTAGAGCGATTGGTCTATCCGGGTCTCATTACTTTCAGCGACTAATCTTGGATCTCTTCTAGGATAGGAACGGCAATTTAGTGTCATTATACGCCCTTAGGGGAAGACTTTCCTCTTTCTCTCTCCTTGGAGGACCTGAGCCCGAACCGGGGCTTCTTTTTAGATCGATTTAGACGCGGCGGGGTGATTATGGGCGTCCATCGACCGCCAGATTTCGATATTACGAACCGCGCTAGCACGAAAAAGTATCTTGATAGTCCCATGAATCGATACGCGTGATACGTAATTCGTTTCAGAGTTGTTATTACCGATTTGCGTAATCGTATGACGAAATTGCTTCATAACGAGCGCTTCCGATGTTAAAAATTCTGAAAAGAACTGGTAATGTGTGCGCGAGCGTTGTTCAGTTAGCACATTGTAAATCGAGGTCGTGCATGTCCGTAAACATTTGTTAGATGTCCTTAATAAAAAAAATTTTTCGTATTTATAATTCTTTATAAACATAAATCATAAAGTAAATGTAAAGGCAACGTAATATACGGTTGAAATTGAATTATACATCGCGTCGTACGACAATATATGCTCAAAGATAAAAAATGCCAAAAGATATTGACAAGCAATAAATCTTTTCTTTCGCAGCAAAATATAGATCAAAGAATAAGAATAGATTTTATGATGATGTTACAGGATCATCCAGGATTACGAGGCACGCCTTTGGCCATGCTGGCGGCGCAATGCAACAAACTAAGCAGTAAAAGCCCGCCGCCATTGGCGGACGCAGCGGTAGGCAAAGGTTTCCACCCTTGGAAGAAGAGCCCACAAAGCAGCGGCAGCTCGCCACAACACACCGGCGGCGGGGGAGGTGGCAGTGGAGGTGGAGGAGGCGGCGGTAGCGGTGGGTGCACAACGACGGGAGTGAGCCAGAGACCGGCGGCGACGAGCAGCGCCGGCAGCACGACCGGTGGTTACGCCAGGGCGCCGGTGACGTCTTGCGCTTCGACCGCACCGCAATATGGTAGCGACTTGTATTTCCCCGGAACGGCGAGCGCCCAACCGGCCGGCGATCCACATCATCATCAGAGTAGTCTTCTGGGTAAAGTCGAAGGCGCGACTTTGGGCTCAGTGTACGGAAGGCATCCGTACGAGTCGTGGCCGTTCAATGCGATGCCAGGCGCGACGCACGGCGGAATTAAAACGAGTGACGGTTGGTGGGATGTACATGGCGCCGCGACCGCCGGCGGATGGCTAGACGTAAGCAGTACTGTTGGCGTCGGCGTCCACGCGGCGCAAATGGCCAATTACTCGGCCGACTACTCGACGAGCCTAGCGCTGGCCGGTAATCATTTGCTAACCACAGCTACGACGGCCGGTCACAATCTCTTGCAAGACACGTACAAATCAATGCTACCGGGTGGGCCGCCCGGATTCGGGCTCCATCCCCAGGCGGCCGCCACAGCCGGCGCCGGCGCCGGTGCCGGAAGCCCTCAGGGCAGCGGCGGCGGTGTCGGCGTCGGGGGCGCCGGTGTCAGCCAAGCGCCCTCGCCGCGCTCGCAGAGACGTTACACCGGACGTGCCACCTGCGATTGTCCGAATTGTCAAGAAGCCGAGAGACTCGGTCCCGCCGGCGTGCACCTCAGGAAGAAGAACATCCATAGCTGCCACATACCGGGTTGCGGCAAGGTCTACGGGAAAACGTCGCATCTGAAGGCCCACTTACGGTGGCACACTGGTGAGCGACCGTTTGTTTGCAACTGGCTTTTCTGTGGCAAGCGGTTAACACGTTCGGATGAGTTGCAGCGGCACCTTCGAACCCACACCGGCGAAAACAGATTCGCCTGCCCGGTCTGCAACAAGCGGTTCATGCGCAGCGACCATCTCGCGAAGCACGTCAAGCCCCCCAGCAGCAGCAGCAGCAGCAGCAGCTGGCGGTAGCGGCGGCGGCGGCGGCGGCAGCGGCAGCGGTGGTGGAGGGCCAGGACACCAGCAACACCACCTCTCCTCAGACCACCACCACCACTCTCGGCCATCAGCCGACAACCCCCATGACTCCAATACAGATGACCCCGCCGCCTCTGACCCCACACCATCCCCACCACCCGCATCTCCCGCCTCTAATGCACCATCCTCATCATCACGCAACCTCCGTCCCGGCGGCCCACCATCCGCACGCGGGGATGAGCATGCACTGAGCCCGGTGGGGCCCGGAGCCCGTGCCTGCAGTACCTCCGCCGC
>NW_011627446.1:374108-410976 GCF_000204515.1 Acromyrmex echinatior | reverse complement strand
AATTATTATCAATGAATTATTATTAATTATTATTAATTATTAATTATTAATTATTACTATTAACTCTTCTTTATTACTGTATTATTATAAAAATTATAAATTCATTTTAAAGTGAGAAAAAGGAAATAAATAATGCTTTTGTGAATAATGAAGACTCTATTCGACTTTCACTCCATTCACAAAGCTCGTTCCCGCCGCCCAATTGTCGACTTCCTTGTTGTTAATCTATGAAAAGACAGTCCACACACTAGTTTCTAACTCCTAGCTCAACCTTCGCTCTTGCTGCCGCTGATTATTAAGGTGCAACCCGTGCGCGCGAGTCAACCTGGAATAATTTATCTTCCTCGCCTGCTAAAATGTGATTCCTACACACGAATTGAAAGTAAGTTCATTCACAATTGCTTTGAGTACAACGTCGCGTGTCCGCCAATAATGATTTTTAATTTTGACACATAGATCTAAATATTCGCGATGAAGAGTCGTGTAACCTGACACTAGGGAATACCCCCAATGTATCAACAGGCCGACAGAGAACGACACTGAGCAGAGAACACGATGGAGCACGAGCGGAACACGAGCTCCTGGGACGATATTATCGCACGGGCCGTTAAATCCCAGATCCTACCAACCGTGAAATGTCCCGTCATAACATAAGGCTTCCCCCACTTTGTCGTGCCACTTTATTTTCCTGCTCCAAAGATTTTATTCCGACCTTCGCTCCGTTCAGAGATTCGCTGATTATGCGGCATCGGGCATCGTTCTGGCATCGCCTCGCGAGCGCAACGGAAATGCGTCCGATACGTGTGCTTCGAGCTCCTCAATCTTATTAGCGAGAATGACTCGGCTCGCTTCTCTCGGGCCTAAACAGTGGAGTAGCCGCGTCACGCGATCATTAAGCTTCTATAAAGTTGATTCTCCCGAGCATTCTGACCGGTCATAATTGATTACAACATGCGCAATATTCTTCAAACAATGACAGTAGATGCAATAATTCGTGTCACGAAACAATTGCATGTTTTTAAACATAGATATGTTGCCGTTAACATATTAATGAAGCAATTATAGAAAAAAATGATCTTTCACTCTTAAAGATGTATTGTTAAAATAAAGTATCTATATAAAGGCGCCGTAAAAAAAATTACAAGTACAAAAACGCTAAACTTGTCATTTAAAGACAAAATTATGTGTTTCATCGAATATCGCGGTGCTGCGAGGCGGTTAGATTCGACATGTCCTGATGGAGACACCGCAATAAACAATTTTCAAGCGCGGCGCCATAAACTGGATCAATATGGCAGAGATTACGAAATAAGATCGTTATGCAAAGCAGTCGGAGAGGGTCGCGTCGGGGTTGCGCCGCAGCAATTCGCGGGGGGTGCGGTTAACGTCTCGCGGCAAGCGTGCAAGCTCGGGGGATGGCTTTTTCGATGATTTAACCAAGGAGGGTGAACGTTTGTTATTCAATTTGCAACCCCCTCGGTACCAGCCACTGCTCACCCTCTACCCACAGATCATCGCGCCTTTACGACCATGGCTCCTAATGCAGGAAGCATTCTTCCTCGCTCGAAATATAGCGATCGGTGGGTATTCTATTTCGTTTCAACTTTTCCGCACTTACGTAACTGCTTTATCTTTATCTTTTATTCTATTATTTGTTTCACGGAAGCTGACAACGATCGTACGTACATCTGCTGAATCTATGCTGTACTCAGAATCACTATACAGTTATAATTCTACAGATATAATTCATTTATTAAAAATAACAACAAACACATATTGTTGCTGTAAACTTTATAAATAAATTAAAAAAGATTTGAAAAAAATAATTTATGTTTCATATTATTACCATAATCTTTTATTTCCCTTAAAGTATTACATCTATATTTTTAAACTAATAATTCCATCTAGTATCAACTTTCGATACTAAAATAATTAATTCAATTAAATAAGAGAAATCCTTTTCTTTTTCAGTCAAAACAAATCTTAGAGTTTAAGGACATATTGTCTATACAATATCAGCTAAAAGTATATATTAGTATATATTAGTATCAAATAATCAATCAAAAATAACTAATATTAGCCAATATCATTCAAAAAATTTTGACGATGATTAATCCGCGTGAAGCCAATAAAAAAACCAATTTGACTTATAATGATTTTATGTAGGAAAATGATTATATTTTCCTGCGGTTTTAGGTCAATAATTTTTAAATGAGTAAATAAATCTAGATAAACTTTTGCACGAATATTTATAATATTATTATTTTTTAGTCCATAATATATCAAATTTGATTTAATTCTTAATATTATTTCCTCAAATCATAATTTTACATAAAACTCAAGTGAAAAATATTAAATAACTTTTAATAATAAGAGAATTTTGCTTAAACTTTACATAAATACTCAGTTATAATAATATAACAATCTATAAAATTTTTATTAAATTTCTTATATTTAAAAATAGATACTAAATAAAATTATTGTAAATTGAAATCTTTATAATTTTTAGATATTGCTTCAGTGAATCGACTTTGGATTTTGTCACAAGTCTCCAAATATATGTAAGAACAATCTGTAAAATTATTGTTAAACTTTTAGAATTAAAAAAATAGATATTAAACATTCTTAAATATTTCTGTGTGAAGTCATCATAGATATTTGATTCTGTAAACTGCGCGCCGAAATCTTTTTCGCTCTTGAAACACAGTTACGAGCAGAACCATAGTAGTAATAATAACTTATGTTAAATTAACAAGTAATTTAATAATTTTTAATACTAATAACATATTCTTTATAAAAATATTAATAATTTAATGTCAATAAGACCTTAAATTTGCGAATAATTTAAGTACAAAATAAATAAGAGAATAATGCCATTTTAAACATTTCTCAAGTCAATTTTCATTTAATTTTACTTTAATAATTTATTTACAAATTACGATTCGAGATATGAATAGAATAATATTCAATTGACGGTGTCAATGTATAGTTTTATCATTATATAATTTTTCGTAATTCTCTCTCACATTCGGATTTATGTGTACTGTATACGCGCACCAATAAATTAAAGGGAACGATTTTCTTCGGGAGATATACACTCGTCTGTCCAGCAGCTTGCGAGTGAATAATTAGGCGCGTGCGAGTGTCACGTCCGCGAGACCGTTCTCAAGGCTCGGGTCATTAGATCCGTCTGTTCTTTCGAACGTGTTGCGATAATAAAGGTCGCACACCGTCACTAGACAAAGACACCGCTGTGCGATTAATTTCACGGCGGTGCACCCCATCGCGATACAATTGAAACGAATGGAGCTGCGGGAGCATTTTATGAAGCCGGCGGAACGACACTTTGCTCGCAAACACCGTTTCGCGTGGATCGCGTTCATCACGATCTATAAATGGATTACAAATGGCAGAGAGATGTAGTACAACCGGCAGAAATAAATTGAATACGCCTTGCACGTATTTTAATAATATAAAAGGAATTTTAGAACTACGATAAGAAATGTAATTAATATAAAAATAACGATTATGGATATGAAAAACGGTAGGTAAGTGAAACAATTTTGCTTTGATTTCACTGTATTTAAAAATTCAATAATAAATCTCTAAAGTCAATCGAGTGAGACAAACTAGCGAATGACGGAGAGCAAAGTATTATAAGTGGAGAGATGACGGAAAACTGAATGGTACTCTTTGAAATTTCACACCGTGGTGTCGGCAAGGCTTAGTAAAAAAAAATGGACAAAGGACCCGAAAGGTTCGTCGTTTCTCGCTCCTACTAGGTCTGTTAACAAATCTCATGATTCTAACGACTCGACTTTGGACGGGGATACCATGGTTAAAATTTCAAAAGCAAAACCGTCTCCTCGAACTCACCGCAGACTATAATTTCTACTAGCAGAGAAAAGTAAGAAGCATCTTCGGCGTGGTAAAAAAAAAAATTCTAACTACAGCTAATACATGATTCATAATAAGAATTCGTGATATTTATTATTTTTCTTAAAGTTTTACAATAGTATACATCTCGAAATTATTTTGATTATTACATCAAACAATGTACTTTATCTAGATTTACCACAATATTATTCGTGAGATTTGTTAAGCGTGAATGAGAGGCGAGCGTAATCAATCTGCTAAATGGATGAACAGATTAATACGCTAATCCGAATTCGTTTGTAAAGTCAAGGGAAGACTACAGAGAGAGAGAGAGAGAACTAACGAGGCTATGGTTAGACCTATGGTTTATGGACATATGGTTAACACAGTTATATGTAGTTTGCTGGAAAAGCCAAGAGACACACATGCGTGAGACCTAATACGCACTTCAAAGGCGGTCCCAGACGCGCGCGACGCACACGTGCTGGCATTAAGAGATGCACGCGAGTCCTGTTACCAAAGTGCCGCGAACTCGAAAAGGCCGCGGCACGATCGGAAAGCTGATGTCTGAAAAATCAACCCGAACTTGGACAGAGAGTCCTTTTAATTTAAAGACCGCCGATTTTACTAACAACACGTACTCTGACAAGAGAGAGAAATGTGATTTATTATCATGTATTTTAAAAATTGGAAGAATTTATAGGATATAAATTTGCGCGCGTGTATATAATTATGTTAAGATATTAAAATATCCTTAAATCATTAATGTTACACTTCCGAAACTTTTTGTATTTTATATATACTTTCCTGCAAAGTATAAAACTATTAATTCAACTATTTATTCAACCAGTCTTGTATCTCTTGCGAATGAAGTAACGATATCTCGGAAAATCAGACAAATAACGTCATCCGACACGAGCAATCAATGCGCTCTCGTGTTCGACATTGTCGAACAGTCGAGTCTAATGGGCAAACAACACCGAACATTCTGACGCTGTCATAACGAGCGTTGGTCAGCCATCGCATCGCATCGCGACGCGTCGCATGGAATAGAACAGGCCGAGGCAATCCTGTAACGCAAGGCTGATAACATTACCGTCCGATTCGAGTTAATTGCTCGTCGTTAGAGGTCATTAAAGTATCCGGTTAGTTCACGCGACACTCATCGAGGGGACTCGGGGACACCGTGATATTCCTCTGAGCCAGCTAACGAATCACATCGCTCCCGCAATCACCTCGTTACGCAAGCTTACCCTAATTGAAGCGAACAGTCGGAGCTAATTATCGATCGCTGCCAATTTCAATATCAATTCGTTATTCATCCGAGATCGACGCACCCAGCCAATATATATGATGCGTTTCTGTATCACGATTATGATACCGGTTGCTTTTAATCACATCGAGGTGAATTTAAGAGCCGGCAACTGCGTGTAATTAAACGTCCCGAACGAGCGAGAGGAATGCTTATATTGCATTTGTCGACATTTGCTTTTCATTAACACGTTATAGTTGTAAAAAAAAAAAAAAAAAGAACGATAGGATGAAAAGTACCTGCTGCTAACCAATCGAGCTTCGCAATTATAATGACTTCGTCTCGATAAGATATACGTCATTTCAACCAAAGGAATTGCAATTTAATTTATCAATATTCCTACGTGCTTACATTTTAACGAGAGAAAAAGAAGCCTTCGAATCATGATAATTCAAAAGCGAACCGTCGACCTCATACGAGAGTTCACGAAAGAGCGGCACGGTAGCTAGCGGTTCGTAGCTATCGACCGATAATTTCATGGCACATCGAGTAGGTATGTCGAGAATGGATGGAAATTAGTTGAGATGGCCGTCGAGTTCCCGAGTTAATTGATACGTCCGCGCCCGATGAGGCGGCGGAATATATACAGCGCCAATCCGACGCACACATTCCGTGCCGTATATACGTATACATAATGTACGCGCAACCACATTGCATTCCGGGTTTGTCCAAGTCCCGCGTGATTTAACGGCTTCGCTTCCTGGCGATCTAGTTAACGTGTACGCACACGCGTGCATCACGAAAGAGTATTAGTGCAGTTTGCAGGGTGACGGAATACGCGTGAAAGACTCATCTCTCTACCTCTTTCTTTCTGTACTTCTCTCTCTCTCTCTCTCTCTCTCTCTCTCTCTCTCTCTCTCTCTCTCTCTCTCAGAACCCCACGGGCCATCGCACAGTGACTAATACCCTTCCGACCATATTTTTATCTTGCCACGAGCGAGTGGTTGCCCCTCGACAGCAAGAAATCCACCATGACAACGGATGTGCCAAATAGATGGCAACATCTAGAGGGAACGCGCAACTATCTTCGAGGGCGTTTTCGTGAACGGGTAGCTTTTTTAGGATCGGGTTAATGATGCCGATTACGAAGAAATTTTATATTAATTCTTGTAATCTTTTAATATGTGATAATGAGAGAGAGAGAGAGAGAGAGAGAGAGAGAGAGAGAGAGAGAGAGAAGGAAAGAAGTGGATATTGATATCTTCATTACACTCGCATGTACATATATATATATATATATATCAAATGAAGATATTTTACTTCGCTTGTAAATAATTGAATAATTTTGTATTGAACAAGATATTTAAGCGGTTTCATTAAAGATATCATGAAATGGAGACGGAATCCATCATGAATCATGCTAATTGCCGGTGTGATTAAACGTTTCGTTCTCGGAATTTTAACCCTCGCGTTTTATACTACCCTTGCCTCGTTACTTCATCGTTGCGAAACTGAACGCTTAAAAAATGTATGAACTAGCCATAGTATAGACGATACCTTCAAGCAACGTTCACCAACTTCTCTTTCTATAATTCGTCAACTCGTTGTTATCGACTTTTTACTGAACAATAAAACGAGTTCTATCATCTTTTTTATACATTGATTTATGTATCAAATGTATCAATGTAGTTGTAAAACGATACTCGGGCATACAAAAAAAAATTGAGAAACGAAAAGTTGTTAGATGCCTGCCCAGAATCTAAATTTATGTTTATATACTATACGTCACGATGTTCAGATCAAAGTTATTTCACCAACACATGCCACCGACTGTTGTACGAGGTGTTAATTGGCTTCTCGTGAAGCGATCATTTGTCAGATTCGTAAGGCGGACGAAGCCGAGCCGCAGTTGGTTCCGTCCACGAAACGATTTATGACAGCCGAGTCGGTCATGCGGAGCAGCCGGAAGTCGCGGTACTCTTTGTTCTTTCATTCCTTCTTATAATACCACCTCGAACTCATTTATCGCATTTACATTCTCCGGCCTGTTCCTCGCCCACTCGTCACGTTCAGATTATTGAATTAGATATACGGCGGAATTGAATTGATTTTCGCCAGTCATCACACGATTCACGACGGTTCTGTATGCACGCGAGCACACGCACGAAGGAACAGGATAGCACGAGAGGAACGGAGGAGGAGGAGGAGTAGAATGACGAGGAAAAGGAGACATAGTATCTCTAAGAGGAGAGCCAAAAGAGAATGGATGAGACGAATAAAGTTCTTCTCGCCGCGATCGTCTGCATCCTGATAAATTTGTTTCTCGGCCTTCAAGAAACAAACGTTGACCTTTCCCTCTCTTTTCTCATTTTTTTTTCCTCTGCTAAAGTAACACATTGAAGTGTTACGATAAAATAATATTAACATGATCATCATAAAGTGTTAGTTGATGTCGTTAAATTTTTTTGATATTTCTTGCTCGACATATGACTATCATTTATATACAAACACGAAATAAAAGTACAAAAAATGGAGAAGGATACTGTACTTACTACATTTTTTCGGACATATGCTTACCCGTGATAAAGAACGAAAAAAGTGCGACCCTTCTTGCACGTCTCGTTTGACAATTTCCGGAGGCGACAGCGGACGATAAAACGAATGTCGGTTAAGCGACAGTTACGGTTACGGAAATATGACGTATGACTTTAACACGTCGCTACTCACCGGAGACGCAATTTGGCCGCCGCGGGCTAAACTTAGTCTTACCAAGCTGACGGAAGCTGAGAGACTTCCTCACTCGATACATTCTCGAATGGCTCGTACAACCGTCGTTTAATGTATCGATCGCCTTTCATCTAAATGCAGCGCGCAGAGGTGATTATCATTATCGAAAGAGTAAACGTCTAACGGATTTAATCATCAGCTGCGTGTCATCGGCGTAATTTATAGAGCGTGACGGATTATACCGCGATTCGAGCTAACGACGAGCAGACGCTCGCGCGACACGCTAATCATGTCGCGGGATTCTTGGCGTCGAGCCGTGCCGGAATCGAGCACGTGTCTGGCGTCGGATATCAGAAGGGGCCACGAACCCCTTGACCCCGCCCCACCCACCTCTTGGTACCCTTAACGATCATCTCTCTCTCTCTCTCTCTCGTCATTGAATAAATCTGAAGCGTTATACGTCGCCAGGTCGACCGACGCGCGTCAATCTCGGAGACCTCCTTCGTCGAACGAACGCCCACCGGCAAAGCGGCGATCGATATATCCTGATAGACGGGACGTATATAACAACGGTTCGCTGGACTGCAGCACAGAATAAGCACGCGGATAAAGAACTTCGGGAAAGGGTGAGAGCGACGTTCCCTCTAATCTTTTGCGACGCGTAAGAATTTTCTTCTTTTAACGCCTACGTTATATTCAGATTTATTATATTCCTCTTCCTTTTATATCAATTTATTTTTCAACACATATATTTTTTATTCTGATATAAACGAGATGAGGGTAAATCGGGTAATAGTGATTTATTATTTGTATTTGATTCAGATATTAATAATTTCACGATGCACAAGAATTTTCTTCTTTTAACGCCTTGGAAATTATAATCCTGCGTTCCTCTTAGATCAATACAATTTATTATTTAACATATATATTTTTTTGTTTTGATCTAATAGAGATAAGTATATAATAATAATTTATTATTGTTTGTCTTTAATCCAGATATAATTTCGCGTAAGAACTGTCTTCTTTCAATGCTCATATTATCCGGGAAATATAATATGATTTAACAAATTATATATGAACCTTTAGGAATCGGCGCTGTAATAATTGCGCGTTTATTAAGGGGTTAGATCAGTGACCAGCCGTAAAAATAGGTAATTTTTTAAGCGTGGATTGCCGAACAAATAAAAAAGCTACAGACTTGTGTTTTGGTATTTTATTCAAGTACTCATTGAAGGTATAAAATATGAAGAGAAATGAAAGGAAAAATAATAATCTTAATACTATTTATTAAAATATCATGAAAGATCAATTTTTTTCGCATCAGTTATTGGTGTCGATTCCGCCATATTGGATCGTACGAAACAAAAACAAAAAAAATGTTATTGAAGTATATTATATTCCCTAAGCATTGACCGGGCTTATTCAAAATTTATTAAAACTTGATTAAAAAAAAATTTGTTTAACTTTTGGTTTGACTTTTGGCACAAATATTGTAAATTAATTTATTAGTATCTTGCAAAATAATAATGATATTGTAAAAATCCTCGGTTAATACTTAAAAATACTATAAGGATAATAAAAAACTAAAATTCAAGTCAATAAGATAAATATATCCTGAGAAACCTTCGACACCGTTTTGAAAAATAAGATTTCAAGAAAAACGCATTCAAAGCATTCTACAACATTATTTTTATATCATATAGTGCAAATTTTGTAGATTTTGTAACTCAGAAACTAATTCGAATTTATACTTAACCTTTTGTTTCATTATCTACAGGTTTCAAACTACTTTTTAAAGCAAAAAAAATTTTTTCGCTTTTTTAAAAATTTTGCACCAGTCTAACCCCTTAAGACTGATAAATCTTCGTATAATTAATATTGATTATTTGTTGAATGTTTCGGCTAACTTTTAGCCTTCTTCAGCGAACAATAATTACAATAATTATTGTGTAAGAACTAATTTGTATTTGACGTGCTCCTGAGGTAAATCTCCACAGCAATTCCTGTAAGTTTTTTAATATCTTTCGATTCTAATATTCAATTATTATATTTAAGGTCAAAATACCGTTGACCATTCAGCTTTCTAACTGGTTAAGGAAATTTGGTGTTGGAGTGGAACTACAGGATGAAGATATGTATGAAATTTGTACACGCTCGCTGAAGAAGGCTAGAAGTTAGTCGAAACGTTCGACAAATAAATTATCGATATTAATTGTACGAGGATTGTCTTATATCAATCTTAATAAACGCGCAATTATTACAGAGTTGAAAAAAGTCTTCTAAAAGCCCATGCGTAACTTGTTAATTGTTTAATGTAAGAAATCTTATTTCATTGTAAGTATAATCCTTTAGATTAATGCAACTTGCTTTTTAAAATGTATTTTTTTATACTGATATATAAAAGAGATAAGATAATAATTCGAGTAATAGCGATTTATTATTCGTCTTTAATCCAACTATAATAATTTCAAGATGAAATGAAATTTAGCTAGCTCTTTTTTTGTCGTACAATAAACTATATATTTCCGCTTCCATAAACAAGACACCAACAGTTTCTGTGCACGTGCCAAATACTGTTCGAAGGTAGATAGGTGGTAATAACACGATGGAAAACAAAAAAAAAAAACAAAAAAAAGAAACGCGTGCGAATCCGCGCACGAGAGTTTTTACGCTTCTCTTTAAGCCTCTCCAAGCCGGAATGAAATTCCTTTTTGCCAGTCCACACGCGAGTGATCTCATTGACCGTTAATTAAGGGCTAGATCGTGGAACAATCACGATATAATTGCGCGTGTCCGTACAATAAAGCGTCGCGACAATATAAATTCCCCCGGGGGTCTCCACGGCCACTCCGAAGGAGCGTGACAGGAGGGCGTGCACCGTTTCAGAAATTCGTCTTTCGGCCTCCACGGTCTTTCTCTTTCACGTGAAAAATGCCAGATGTTTCGCATGTGGCCGGCGTAACGTGCAATGCCGTTGTTCCGGCTCTGTCATGGCAATGCTTTATTCATACTTTTGCGCGAATTCAGATCACTCCTCGGAGCCTCGGGGAGCTGCAAGACACGACGTGTACGACGGTACACACAAAGTTGACGTCGAAAGAGGAAGGCCGGTGTGGCCCATTTTCTTCCGTAATCACGCAGGCGTACGAACGAACGGAGCTTGTATGGACTCGTGTCTTCCGCCGCCAAAAGGGATAAAGACTCCGTTACTTGAACGCTTGATCTTCAAGAAATAACGTTTGATACCGGGGATCGAACACGCGATTGCCTTTTCTCGTGGCTCTCGTATGGGCAATTAAGTTTGAAAAAACACGAGAAAGATATATAATCGAAAAACTGAAATTGTAAAGCCAAACGGTCCGTGCTTAGGATGCGCCGCTTAATTCCAAGTTGTCGTCTCATTAACGCCGACTGTTAGCGTTTTCTGCCAATGGGCGCGGCACTAATTGCTGACGGCGTTAACGCCGATCCGTCTGCGTAAACCACGCGGTAGTGCACAGGCACTCAAGGTGTGGCAAAGCTCGCTCTCATTGTTCAGCAATTAAAAGCGCTCCTCTTTGTGTGCCGCCACCTGCTGCTTTGTTTTTGTTTCGCCGCAAAATGTGCACGTCCGAGCGCACATTTCGCGACTCACTGGACACGTCGCATCGAATCGATTTTACGAGGATTGAAAACAGCTCGAGATTCAGTTGATCCTCGCTACCGACCGTCATAGTACAATGCGATTGTGTGTTTTCAAAATTTTTCATAATTCGTCCGAAATTACCAAAAGTGTTTATCGGAAAAAAATTTTATATTATTCTTCGTGTCTTTTTTTCCTGTGAAAAATTCAGATGTGTTTAATTACCACTAATAAAAGCGTGTACCGGAAGTTCTTATTTAGAATTTATTTTGTGTCAACCTTCTTGCCTCCTTTTTCTGTGAAACAGAAATCTTTTTCTCTTAATATCTCGACAATGAAAGAGTTAACAAACTGTGTCCGCTTAATTTCGCGCAAGTTGAAAAGCGGAACGTACAACTCGCACGGTTGAATTCTAGATAATTGTGGTTTTACTTACGCGGCCCGCCGCGCTTATTACTTCGACGATCTCATGGCGGGATATATATCCCTCGTGGACGCCACTCGCAACGATACCACTCGTTTCTCTAACTGGATTAACGGTCGATTTCCATTTCGCGGACAAGGGCAATTGGCCGTTAAGCTAGCACCATATCGAGCCTGACGCTATATCATCGTATTCGCGTATATACGTACGAGTTACACGATGAATTCCGCGTAAAGGGCCCGAGTCGATTACGCCAAAGAGGTATCAGGGAATTGAACGTCGGGCATTCGCGCTCAACTAATGGTAGCAATTTACTGGCAGCAGGCGCTCGCACTTTCCGACTTCGTGGAAAGCTGTGTTTCAATTTTCACCTCGTTTCGCAACACGGGTGCAGAAAAACCGCGTGCGAGCGCACGCGTGAAAGATTCGTATCTTTTGAAGTGCGTCTGTACATATTGCATATTGATCAAAGGTTTTTCAAAAAATCTTTGGCAAATAAATGTCCGCGATAAATACGTTGTTTTCAAATATGCTCATATGTATCGGTTTAGAGGAGGAGGGAACAAAGCACTTTTCGATTCTCCTAAATAATTTCTTATCTTTTTTAACAAAAATTTTTACAAATAATTTTAGCAAGCAAACTGCGTGAAAGCGATACGGAACGAACGCTGTGCGTTCTCAGCAGAAAAAGTAGCTTTGCAATCACTTTTGCAAAAAAATATTTTCTTGCTTCAGCTAGAATTATCACTGTTTTTTTATCCGGTAATAATTGCAAAGCTGCTTTCTTGATTTTATTTCAAACAGAATATTTCCAACTAAATATTTTGTTTGTATATTTTGTTTTATATGTAAAAGATATATAAGCTACATATTTCTGTACATATTTCTTCTACCCTCCCGTAATGTAAAGACTTAAGAGAAGATCATTAGAATGCTTTCGTCTTGCTTCCACTTGCAACACTTTTCCCAAGTTAACATGATCGTTGCAAAAGCGTGTACTTCTCGACGAGCTGAATTAAGTACAATTGACGATCAGGTTATCGAGGACGCTCAGTTTTTACGTGCGTGGTTTCGCAACGTATCTCACTTCCGGTGAGTAGCAAACTGACAGGTCACGGGTATAAGCTACCGAATGACAGGCTTTCCCGTGATCGCTGGTACGACACGGGGCGACGGAAATTCGTTTGGCCGTACATCCGCGGGGCCGCGCGTACGAAGCGGTATGAAAATAAGGAAATGACGTACAAGAAAAATCGATGATTATAATTAGCGGTCGATATACCGGAACCAGGAATAGCCTGATTACGGTAATCAGTTGCACGCAGTCGCACGCGGAATGATTCACGGTAACGCAGGAAGCCAGAAACGTCCAAGAGGGGAGCCCCGCGCGCACGAAGGAGACGCGAAGCCGTGCTAAGAGTGTGGAGAACAATGATAGAACGCGAATGACAGAACGAGACAAACGGATGAGGACGGCAGGGGTAAGGAGATGGTGGAAGAGGAGGAAGAGGAGGAGGCGGAAAGGATGCGAGGAACCGCGAAGGGAAGAGGAGGGCCATTGGTATACCACACCGGTGGTACGCATGCGCGTGCACAACTCTTTCCGTGAGCGACTATTATTATATACCGTATATACTGGCGGGACAAAAGGGTCCCCATATGGCGACTCGCGGACTAATATATGTCATTAGATGCATTACTCTATGATAATTAAACGTCTATGTGCGCGGCATTGTTACGCTCGTAGCCCCGCGCGGCATTACCGGAATGACACGTTGCGTTACAATGCTTCGGATGTCGTGAACGATTCGCCCGCCCGGTTATATACATGCTGATTGCGCGCTCCCCGACGATGAGCGAAGGGCGCGCGATGGTGCGGGTGGCGGGTGGAGGCGACAGGCATCGCGGGAAAACGCGAGTCGTTTCGTTTGCTCGGCGACCGACTCGTCGGAAACGAGTCGTCGCCGTGAGATTCTGCCATTCATTCGTCCGCGACGCCACGAAAAGAAACTGAGAAACTGAGGAAGAGACATTGTTGACGTCATGTTTTCCTCTCACATCAGAAAAGCGTTCTATAAGACGATCCATGCAAGAAGTTTGAAATAATTACGCTTTTTCTCAAAGTACAAACATTTTCCTTTCCGCCGTAACAAGTTCGCATCTTGGTAGTATCTTTGCACAAGAATGCGTAAAATGTTTTAGGATACGAAAAATCACAGATGTATAGTTCAAGTTTTAGTTTCGATTTATCATATTTAGATTATTCTTATCTTTTCATCTAGACGATTATGTAAAGTTCTTCTCATTTTCTCATCAAAATTTCTATCTATTCACTGCGGCTCCATCTTGGATAGTGATGTCAGAAAAAATATATGATGTGATAAAAATTCAAAATGAGTAATAACTTTTAATATATGATTATTTGATTATTAGAACATGAAAAAGTGTCTGATATAGCAGATCTATTTTATCGGTTGCAAATGTTATTTTATTAAAAAATGTCATATCATACACAAATAATTTATTTAACACTTGTATGTCATATACATTGTTGTCTATACATTTGAATTCCTCTTTTATCTACGTTCCATTATTTTTTTACTTCATCAATGTTTCATGAATTCCAATACATATTCTCAAATCGCAGAACATCAATTCGTAAGACAATCATGGCATTATATAATATAATATAAAACAGAAGTCATAGATTCTGCTTCTCTATCATAAACACTCAATAAACTCGAATCCTTTGTTTAATTGATTATAGTCTATGACGAAAGAAAAATAATAAAGAAATTACAATGTCCTTAACTTTAATATCGTTGCTAAACATTAAGGGTGCTCTTTTTTCTAAATAATATAAAAAAAATTTTTGTAAATTATATTAAAAAATGTATTTTTTAAATAAAATAACATTTACAATCAATACAACAGATTCGTGAAATATGTGAAAAACTTTCTTTGTGTTCCGATAATCAAATAATCATATAATGGAAATTGAATTTTATGAGAGATAAATATGATTTCATTCTATTCCAGGATTGTCGGTATATTTTACAAGTGTATTCTATTAAATGTAAATATTGTTTTATTAAGAAATAGAACAAGAAAAAAATTCATAAAAAAAAATAATCAATACTATGCTATTATCAGTTAATACGCATGTTGCGCTGTATGCTTATTGAATAATCATGTTACGGCATCATTTTAGATGCAAAAGGAAATATCCTTCACGATTTAATATAATTGTTAAATATTTTATTATACGTTTTTATATATTTCTGGACGAATGTATAATTTTTTTTTTTATCAAGCGATTCAAAACTCCATTTCCATCATCATTCCTACGAGACATAAAGGATCAGTATATATTATATCGGAGATTTCGAATATATTCAATATATTCTCACATAACGGACAGTGAGATGTGGAGCGCGGTTACACGTGTCACGAATCTCTTTTACATCAAGTGAATTCGGGACCAGAACTGGGTCAGTTGTGGCCTAAATGCGTCCGTAGTATAATGATCGCGATCCATCTCGTCTCGTCTGCGGTTTGGCGCGCGTGTTTCGGACCAACTGAGACACCTTTGTCGCTTTTCTCCTTCCGATCTGTATGTAAATGCGAGGCACATTACGGAGCAGCCGATGTGGAGCAATGGTACGCTTGTGGCAGTCACGTGAATTTTAGGTACGTGGTGTAGACCGCTCAAGTTTTTATCGCTTATTCTCTTATGCAATGATGCATGCAGCCGCGACCGCATATCGCATCTGCGTGAGACCGCGTGGTTTCCGATGCTAACAATTGATTTCTCGACGATAGATGGACGAGAGTCACGATTAACCCCGACTAATGTGACCACCACAAGTAAAGAATGAATATTAAAAGAATGAGACAGAGAATGCATGTTGATTTTGTTTTTCGACAGCGTATTAATTTCGAAAGATGTTATGAAAGTCGAGTTAGATACAGTAGTCTTTCAATTAGCTTATCCTTTCTGTTATTATACATAGATAGTCGAGTTTCTACACTCTAAAACATACATCTATCGATGTAACTTTAGCACTTCTGACATGGATTTAACACCTATGCGATGTCTATATAACTCTGTGTCGGTATTAACACTGTTAGAAATGTAACCATGAGCTTCCTTTACATGTAAATGAAGCTCGTGGTTATGAACGAAAAAGTAATGAATGATTTAACTGAAAATTAAGTTACAGTAATTACTTAAATGAAATGAACGTGTACATTAAATTTATAAAATTTAATGTATTTTTAATAAAATTTTATGTACATGTACACAAATATATTTTTTAGTTATAAATGTAATGTTATGAAATTAAATCCAAATCGTGTAACTTAAAAGTTAATAAAATTTAAGAACATTTCTAACAGTGAATATTAACACCAACGTGGTGTGGATTACAAATTGCTCTGGTGTTTACATCAATACCATTATGTTGATTTAAAACCTAATGTGTTAATACCAACACAGTAAGAATTATATAGACACCGCTATTTTATTTAGTGTACATTAAGTGTGTGTGCTGTGTGTACATGAATATTAAACAGTAACAATTTATATATTTTTATGTGAATTTTATTATTTCAAAAACCCTACCCTTCAAACAATAAAGAACAATTTTATACAGATTTAAGTATCTTCTTTCAGGCATGAAGAAGCTTTGAGTGAATATAGCGTTTTCTACTTATGTATGTGTTTAATCGATCGATTTTTATATTTTAATATTGTAAATTATATTTATTTCACTCTAATTTATTGCACCAGTGTACACCAGTTCAGAATATTCTTCGAAAAAGAACAAATCTATTATGTCATTATCACTTTTACACTTTTAGCACGGACCTTGTAAAACACAATGAAAAGGTAAAAAATTATACATTGACAGAAGAGTTAAAATGCTATGATCGTGATGTAACAGACATCAACAAGAGACATAATAAAAGAGACCGGAATATTGCCGTTATTATTTCCCTCGGCTTTACCTTTGCATTATTTAAAAAAATTTTTTTTCTCTTTATATATATCGGGGGGGGGGGGGGCGACGCATCTGCCATGGGGCGAGCGTATATTAGGGCACGTAAATCGGGGCGTGGCCGATGGTGTCGTTTCCTACATGGCATTGTCCCAGGACGAGACGCACCTGGGAGTGAACCTACCACGCCTCTCAACGAGCAATGCAAGAGGTTCTCGCGGATGCACCCTCGCCGTCGGATTGCGCGTACACGTGCATTCATAGAGAGGTATTAACCCCGCACACGCGTTCACGCCGACGAGCGCTCTCGTCCTGGATGCGCAGATTTGATGCGCGCGACGTTTCGCGCGTGACATACGGAACGACGAGAGCGGACCAGAGGACACAATACGGAGCCGTTCATTACGCGCCTATGACCATTGTTCTATGACCGTTGCACATACGCGTCATGGAACAATGCCGGAATCGGTTACGTGTCCTCTGTGCGTCTTTTTGTTCGTCTACAATTTTGCGAGAAGTAGGCCTGCACTCACAACTGTAAAGATTTCTTAACAGAGTAGAAGTTGTCGAGAATTTATCCTTCCAATAATAAATTTGTCATGACCCTATTCGAAGCTAACATATTTCATGATACATTGAATCTTTATCGCTATTATACAACAATGAATGCATCGTAAGTTAAGAGGCGGCCACAGCTGATTTCGACATTTCACGGGCAAAACAGGTCAGGAAACATCTCACGTTAAAGCACGCGCGTATAACGGGTACGCGTGTAAACGCTGCTCGAGTACGCCCGGGGGCGGCCGGGGCGGTGGCGATTCCGCCCCCAGGTGGGTCAGGGTGGAACCCGGCATATCTCACACTCTCATAGTATAAATATATGTAAATACACTACAAAACCAAAAGATTTCAATCACGCTAACATTTCCATAATTAAAACACCTATTTATGTGAAGCTTATTTATAAACGAATTAAGTTAAAGTAAACGCAAACATTTCGACTTTGAATTTGAATCCCCTTCAGTGTGTCTTTCAGGATTTACTTTAACTTAGTTTGGTAAGTACATACATCACATTAATTGCAAATTGTATCTATATCACGTTATCAATATTTAATTTACGTACTAATACGCGGAAGTTAATACAGACATTTTACTTGTATTAGACTTTTAAGTGATTCACGAAAAATAAATGAATAATAGACGCATCTTCGACAAATATTTATTTTTAATTCTAGAAAATGGTATTCATATTTTGATATGTAGAAAAATTTACGAGACAATTTATAAGAATGGAAACAAAAGAGGCGTTTTTCACGATGAGACTATCGAAAGGTTCGAAATGGCGTCAGATGGCGCAAGACGTATAAGGACATAATGTAATTTCCACGCGACAACAATACCCAGTCCCGGTATCGCGTGCAACATGTCCATGCACCATCGATTCGCCGTTGCGCGGAGTTACGTGATACTCTCGACAGCAGCGCGCATCCCCTTTGCTCCGTTCTTCTCCCTTCTCGCCTTGCCGCGTTTTGCATCTCGCGGGAAGGTTTTTGTTCGGTGCACGCCTCGACCGAACAATGAGTAACTGTAGTTCCCGGCTGGCAAAGTGGCCGCGGCGACGGCAACAGATGGAGAAACGCGCCTGTCAATGTCTTCGAAAGTGTACCTCCTGAATACGTGTCCTACATATGCCCGAGGAGGGAATAATAGCGGCCAGCACCGCGCGGAGAGGATATGCGTGCGACCGCAGATAGTCTTGTTCGCTTGCAAATTTCTCCTTCCGGCTCCGGCTATCGCTTTATCTCGCGCGAAGAATAATAAGCGCGCGGATCGCGATTGATAACGCGATAGCGCCAACAATTTGCGCGAATGGCTTGTACGATCATATCTTGGCATTATCGGGGTGAAATAAGTAAGGCACACGAGCGAGAGACAGCGAATGACGGCCGCTAGTTTCGATGCAAGAGGCAATATTTCATGAAGAGCGAGGCGTACGATGTGCCATTATGCACGTGTTGTGCGCGGTTTAACATGCGGATCATATACCTCTCTGTTTACGAGGCAAGAGCGATAATAGATGACAAATATTGGCAGATGCCCGATCGCGTTGTTAAGACCACAATCCCTCTCTACCGCGCCTAAACATCTAGGGCCATCCTGCCCCATCTTTTATTGCCGTCCCGGGATAGAGGGGATCGGTAGAACGCACCCCAAAATAGAGGACGACATTTCCGTGGTCTCTTTCGCGGCATTGTCGGACCTCGAGGCACCGTTGTACCGTCATCCTAGGGAGAGAGTCGCAATGCATAAATCAAGCTATATCGATGCGAAACCGGGCAACAATGTTCATCTCGGCCCGGGGCATCGCTGTCGGCCCTCAAAGGAGAGTAAAGATTCTTAACCGCGGCGCTTTTTCGTGGCGCAGAGGCAAGACCACAATATAGCTCGATGACAAATGGCACCCGGTGGCCCATTCGGTCGATCTAGAAAGCCTATGTGTCATTTGTGATGGTCACCGTTGTTACGTCGAATGGGAACAGATCCACACGCACGCCGACGAGTCGAGAAATCGTTCGTACAACCGAACATAAAATGAAACTCCTTTCACCTTGTATCGGAGCAAAGTGCCTGCTCCGCGCGTTACGCTTTAGCACGAAACAGAGAATCGACGGACAGGAATCTTCGATTCGCTGAGAACGGTAGCGTGTAAGTTTGAGAACTTGGTGCCATCGATGAAACGACATCTGACCGGTGAAAAGAACACATCGATGTCTAACATATCATATAATAGAGCTAGCTTCTGAAGTCGTTGTACAAGTGGGGTTCCTTCATCCATTTTTGCGATAAAGAGAGGCTAGTGATTTACGAGAAAAGAATATAAATTGATTGAACGTAATGTGTTTGAGTATGTGTATGTGTGTAAAATACACAGGAAGAACTATCTTGGTTTAGAGTATTTAAAAATGTAATTAGATACATATCCGAAAATGATTTCTGAGACTATCAAAATAATTATATAGGAATCTCAAGTGTAATGAGTAATACTTCAAAAAATGTTGACATTATTGCAATCAATTTGAGCGCCTTACATAATTATTTTGATAGTCTACATAATGATTTTGACAGTCCAACAAAATTATTTTCAAATCTAGGGTAATTTCGGTATTTACGCTGCGCAGGGATTTAATTAAATTTTTGTTAGGTGCGATGTATATACTAAAGTTACTCTGTATCTAACTAAAGTTTTAGAATTTTTAGATATTTCAGCGAAATAATCTTTACCGTAGCCAGGAGTGGACAAAATACTCCAAAAATTGTATTTAAGTACAAAATACAAAATACTCTTAATAAAATAAAAAAATATTTAAATACGTATTTTATTTCATATTGTATTTCAAATACTGCCCACTCTTAGCTCAGACACAACTAGAGGTTGTTGTTCAAACAAATACAAAAAAGGATAAATGATGCGTTATTCACATCATGCGTGAAATGGAACTTTAAATTGAGTCAACAACGATGCGATTTTAACTTTAATCAAAAAAATTTTTACATAATTTAAATGTATTTAGTATTTACAAATTTAAAATACAAAATACTTAAATGCAAAAAAATATTTAAATGCAAAATACAAAATATAAAAATGTATTTAAATACGAATTTTAAATACAAGTCTTTCAAATACTGCCCATCCCTGATCGCGTAGCCTTTCGAATAATATTTCTCTTGAAACTGTAATGCATTTGTGAGGAGTATTAGAGAGTGCGTTTTCCTCGATTTGTTCGTAAAGAAGACGCGACGCGAAAAGTGCTTCTTCTTCTTCTCTGAAAATAACCGATCCCAAAATCGCATGGAAACGTTTCCAGAGGGACAGAATCTGGTACGACTTGAGAAAGTGTCACTCGCGTGAAGAACCGCTCGCAAGAGTTACGAGTACACGGGGTGATAAAGTTGGCCCCTTGGTAACGCCTCGCACAGGATTCTGTCGACGGTTAGCTTGTTTTATAGTCCCGCGACCGTCAGGAGGAAGTCCATCCTTCTTTCTGGTCCATCTGCGCTTTATGGTTCTTTAAGGAATTTTGTTTAGAAGGATGAATCGCTCTATTACAGCGAACGCGTAGAAAACACTCGATATCACGATCGATCATGCGCGTGTTGATTAAAAATATTAGAAAATTTAATTAGTGCACGTTTATTTAAAAGTAAGAACTTTAGAATAAATAAATTCAATTATATTATCAGAAAGAACAAAAATTATGTAGTATTTGTAAAATAATGAAAAAATGAATATATAAGTATTTCATATAAGTGTAGTGGCCGCTCAAAAATATTCACTGTCTTTCTCAATTAAATGAAGAAGAATTTTTCTTTTCTTTTCTGATTTTCCAAACATTAAACTTAATAATATTATTTAATAATTCAAAATTTTGCTTTCTATATGGATAAAGAAAATGGTAGAATTATTAGAATTTAAGAATTAATAAAATAGATATATACACAAATCTTTTATTAATTAGCTCAAATACTTTTAAGCGGTAGCATATTTTAATAATTTAGAATATTTTTCCAGATTATTCCTCTACCTTAAAACTGGAGCAAAAAGTATCGCTCATCTCTCTCTAATATTTTTAGAAATAACATTCCATCTTATGAATGACTGAAGTATCGTTATCAAATACCGTGTAACATCAATCAATGAATCGTTCAGAATTCGTATGTGCTTTTTCCGCTCTTGGAAAGTGCATTCGAGTCGACGAGAATGGGCGTCTTCGCTCGAGGATGCACAGCTCGGAGGTCGGAGAGTCAAACGGTTCGGTACCGCGACGCTGTACTAGTTTTCGCGTAGATGCGACAGATTTTTGGCGATCCGAGAATGAGGTTTACGGCCTCGTTGCCGTTCGAGCCTAAGAAGAAGCTCAGGAAGATACTTAACCCGGTGGATGGAGCAGAGGGGACCGTGAGAGGTGCCTGCGACACAGCATGTGCTCTGGGCGTGGAGCAACGCGAAAGAGATATACTGCCTAGCTCGAGTATTTATGGCATATCCGCGCTTCGTCCGATATATATTTACATCAGGTCCAGCGCGGAATGCGCGAGCAGACCAAATAATTGTTTCTGGAAGTGTGAACAGCGCACGCTTATTACCGCTCTGACTGTCGCACGTAAAAGAAGCGTGAATTATAGCTCGTAATGAAGAAGACGGCATATCGCAGTGATGCTTTTGTTTTAATTTCGATCACTACTGAAGACCGTGATGTGTTAATAAATAGTTGTACCTATACATCATTAATTAAAAGTCCCATATAATTTTATGTATAATTGTGCTGTGCTGTGTTTAATTAAATAAAGTATCTTTTACGTACAATGTTTTTCACCAGGTGCCATCATAATTGTGGATTCGGATCGCGAAAGAATATAATTAATGCCAGAAGCAAACCAAAACGTTGTAAGTGTAGATCCGCGACTAACGACAGTTACTTTAAACTACTAAATGCTTGTCTTTAATTATTCTCTACTTTTTTATCGAACACATCTATAATAAATAATTTTTTTTCATGCCATATTTTACTTTGACTTTAATAGAGTTTGACTTATGTAGCTATATTATTTTTTCTTTTTACTCGCTTTGTCCTTTCATTTCGGACGATAATGAATATTTTTCTTTCTGTAGACTCGCTCTCCGTCGGTATCTTCGTTTTTTCTCCCCATGCCACAAACCACGTTGCACTTTTTCACCCGGAGGACGATAAATCATTGGAAAACATACGATTTTTTTCACGCCAGTCAACGCTACATGCACGTAACAAATAGCGCCGAAACATGCATCACGTCGTGCACAGCTTTGCTCGAGTTTATATGCCGGCTGGTCTTATCGGTCATCTCATGTAGAAAGCACTTGTTATCGTTATAGAAAGCTACCTCGTACTCGTTTGATCATCAAGAAATGCTACTGGGATTTATAAAAAGAGGATACATTATTACTAATATCTCTCTTTGGCCATAAAGACGTTCCATATTGAGTGCTATTAAAGCCTTCAGCGGTATGTCTTGATACCGTTGCTTCCGGTACAATTTCTTTTGCATCGAGGAATCCTGTTTATCGTTACGTTGTGAATGCATCACACATGTATAAAAACAAGATTTCAAGTCTTGAAAATCAGATATTTGTAGAAAGATGTATTTAATGCATAATGCATGATTTTATTTCAAGTGATATAACTAAAAAAATATGATTTTCGAAGTTTATTATTTGAATAAGATAAATATTATCTCTATCAATTATAAAAAATGAACTAACTTAACTTCACAGTCCATCCACCAAACAGCTCCTATGTTATCTTTTCTATAAAAATGACACATTTTGAGTTAATGTCTTAATAAATATAATATGATCTTAATATATATAAATCGTGTATTATTGTTCATAAAAACGTGATTTTCGAATTATTATGAATAAGTTAGACTAACATTACTCTATTAATCATCAAAAGTAAACTAATTTAACTTTATAAAAAATTGTCAAAATCATTACAATTCAAGAAAAGTGATTTTTTTTTAATGTTGCGAAACAAAAATAATAAAAATGACATTTAATTATATTAAGGATATATTTTTTGCTAATAATATTTAGATTAATCAATAATTTTCTGTTAAGTCTTAACATAATTTCAAATAATCTACTTCAATATTTGTATTATATAATTTATTGTCTACTAGAGACCTGAATGTTAATTTTTATATTTAATTTCCAGTGATTTTTCCATTTCCTTTCCAAGCAGACGTTTTTTCCAAAAATTTTTACTTTCTAAGAAGAATCGAAAAATAAAAATATCATTAATTGTCTGTAATTCAATGTGTTTTGCGGTGGACTATTTGGTCTGTTTTCCAAAACCAATACTTAACTTATATTATATTCAGGCGCCTAAAGAGGGCAAATGATGAAAAATAATTTTTCCATTTTCTAACTTCATTTTCGAGTTGTGATTTTTTAAGTAAAAAAGATATAATGATTTAAAAATTTTTATTTAAACCTTATACAAACGATATAAAGCACATGATTCTGTCTTTATCTAAGTAAAATATATTTGTGCATAATCGAATAATCATACGGACTTTGCAAGTAAATCTGATTTCTCAAAAGATTTCAAAAGCAGGCAATAAAGCTTTCAATCAAACGAGAATGGCAATTAGTATCGGATGTCAATAGATCGTCCGCTAACGTTATACCTACGTCTTCCACAATAGGGTACAACCTGTGTGACTTGTTAGAATAAAAAAGGGATCCTTTATTCATCCATTGAGCTAAGACATTAATAGTTCGATCTCAATTTTATTCAAAACGAATTTCCAGAATTCCATTTTCCATGGAAGGCTAAAATCCTGAGAAGTTACAGCAAAAAATTGTATTTTCCTCTTTTTTTTTATTAAAAGAAAAAATTTAGTAGAAAGCGACCATTAAATGATTTGTATACATTACTAAAAAGAAAACGTTGCTATTAAAAATCTCCCGAAGATAAAAAAAAAGAATTATAAGAAAGAAAACGTTCGCGCGCGAATTAAATGTACTAATAATTTAATTTACTTAAATTATTAGTACATTCTAAATACTTTTTAAAAATAATTTTCATAAATCCCATCTGCAATTCTACAATAGTAAAAGTATTTCATATCTATTGTAAATTGAATTTCGAAAAGAACATAAGAAACTTCAGACTTTTCCAGTGCTTCATGAAATGATAAGTAGAATATAAAAATATTATAGACTGGTGCGGAAATCATACGACATTCGCGATTCCGCTACGGTCGTTCTTTTGGATAACTAGCGGTACTACTATTTTCACTTTATGATCACCCCGTAGGTATTATTTATCGGCGAACATAGATGCAAGGACCACCCTTGGGATTTGGATAGCCTGCAGATTTGCTCGGTCAATAAATATCATTCGTTCCGATACTCGAGTCTAAAGGTCCCCTTGAGCCCTACTCAAAATCCGCGTGTAACTAACTCGAAGGGCTGCTTGCCACCATGTGTTTGCTTACTTATTACATAAACTCTGGTCTTCGCCCTCCGTCTTTTCGTCGATCTCTTTAGATGAATATGATCATTAAGTATTGATTTTTTTTAAAACCAAACAGTTCACGACAAGACATTGAATATAAATGATCTTAGATTTGTTGATATTTTTGTTTTTCTATTTCTTTTAGAAAGGTAGAAATTTTTGGAAATAAATTATCTATTTAGATAGGAAGTGGAAAAATCATTAGGATTATTAGCTATAAAAAGTTGACATGTGGATCTTGCCAGCAAGATAGTTATTAAATTATACATTAATGCTCGTCAATTGCTCGAAATTATATTAGAATATATAGACATAAGAATATATAAACATAATCAATAAACAGAAAATTTTTAAAATATATTGTATAAATGTTATATTATATAATTTGTAAGATTGTATAAATATTTTCCAATACAAAAAAAATAAAAGTTTCGCATTATCTTTTAATTAAAAGTTAAGATTTTAAAAAGTTAAAAAACGTATTAAAAATGTTATTTTAATGTTAAAAATCCAATCGTACCCCATTTTCCGATTAATCGAAGGTTAACGCTTTATATCGAGACACGGTAGCGTGCAACGTTCACGGACGTGCCAACCGCGACGTTCGCTTTCGCAGCCCGATCGTATATCGTTCGAGCGCGTTAACGAGGATCGTTTTATCGACGATTAACCCTCACCCCGACTGACCCCTGGCCCGGTGTTTGCGGGCCTCTTTCGGAAATTGGTTCGTCGCTCTTGCCAATTTCCGTAGATTGCTATTCCCTCCACCACCTATCTTACCACCCCACTCCTCTTTTCGCTCCAAGATCCGCGCCGACCGTCGTTCGCCACAAATTGTGTAAATTTGCCGGCTGACTATTTATCTTTATAGCCTGCCTGAAGGACGAGAACGATATCTACCGAGTCGGCTTCTTATCGTCAAAGACGCTCGGAATTTTTATAAATTATTCCAGATAGCATCTTTTTTTAGCTCGCATTTAAGTGCAATTTCAAGCAAGCTACACGTTAAATATTCATAATTTATTGTCTTGCTGCAAGATCTGAATGTCAATCTTTATAGCTAATTTCCAGTGGTCTTTCCATTTCCTATCCCAAGCAGAAACCATATGCAACATATGACTACTTATTCGCGTAATTAATAGTTATAGCTTCCTTCCGCTTTAAGTACGGTATTAAAGTGTCGTACATTTTCGACACGCGACCGATTTGTCAGAGAGTTTCAACTATATCCTCCCATGCCAACGATGAATGGAACCGAGCGATGCGCGGAAGGTGGACGAAAGGCATCGAAGGGACGAACGGTTCGAATCGAAAGACGCGCGACACCCTAATCGCGAACCCCTCTTGCGGATGTATTAGCTTTATGGTCACGGGGTTACACCGTGGCCGAGCCTGAAGCAAACAGGAAATAGCTCCGAGCACTCGAGGGACCTGATGTCGAGTGTCCAGTTTATCGTCGACAATTTTCGGAAGCGTCTACGCCAAACGTCTCGTATCGTCCTAACTACGGCCCTGGGCAGTACCGACCACTCATCCCTAATGATGAGAACGAGTTTCCGAGGGTCTCTCTTGAACGCAGGGAATACGACCCTCTCGTCTTCAGCAGTCGTTACGCTCAATCGTTGCCGGCAAAGAATAGTCCTCGGTCAATTCGCAAGAGCTATAAGAAAATAGATCTCACAAAGCAATATATGGGAACTTTGGAGCTTACTTACGCATATTGTTGCCTCAAAATGACTATTATATGCCTCAATCATCTCCTATCCGCGAAATGACAATGTAATTCAAACATGAATATATTCATAGAATGATTTGTCGTTAAATTTTATCGATATCTAAGTATCATTCAACATACTTTTATAGTTGTTTTCGTTGTTATTATTCTTAATTTGTTGACAAATATAACGTATAAAAGAGGATACATTGTTCATTTAAAATTTATTAATCTACATTCATGTTTCATTTTGGAGTGTTCAAATTACTCGTGAATCATGTATCTCCAGCGCGATCAGAGCAGGTAAAACTGTATGAAGGGATGGGAAGTGGAAATAAGGATCGCCGGATAGCCTCTCGCGAACCGGATGACCTTAATGTACATTGTGCCGAGTATCTCTAGAACCGAAAACGTAATTTTGGCCCGTTGGACCACACCGGCTGGGTCGTTGTCCCCACGATTAACATTCTCCAAGCGATTGCACCCACAGCAACGCGCAGGCAATCTCTTTTCTGGACCGTCCGGCACCGGCTACTCGACCCGTGGTTTTTCGGATTGCCGGTGAGGGGCAGCACTGGTTGATACAAGAGACTCCATAATGCAATATACAATATGAAATAATATTTTCCAGTTATCCAGTTTTAAAATGGATATTTATTACTTTACCTACTCTGTTGAGTAATCTTTTCCATTTATTAATATTTTTAGAATTGGTTTTTTTTTTTCAATCTTCAGCCATATCTTGGAATTGATTCTTTAAAAAAAAATGATTTCTTTTTTACAAATAAAAAGAAGAGAAAGATCAACGGTTGTCGGTATCGTGCGCCGATTCACTGAGGAGACTGCAGCGTGCTCCAGCAAAGCTTCTCCGCCTATCCACGCGACTCTGAAAGGCACCCACGAACACGAGCTAAGCCTGTAATTCGTACGATGAGGCCGCCCGATTGCGACGACACTCGGCAACAAAAATCCTCCCGCGATTCCAGAAGAGCCGCCGAGAGCTGCCGCCGCGTGGTCGCGAACGGTGGAACGTTGATAGGACTTCTCATCTTCGTCCATTCTCGCGCAATTTCCCTCACGTTCCTGAAGGACAGGCCTTTAATCGTTACTTTTTGTTCCGCATGTACTTCATTCTGATCCACCGGCAGCATTAAATGCAATCCAACAATGCAACGTCGTACCATCAATCATTTTTCATTTGATTCTTCCTACCTATATCTTGATGATTATTTCATTAAATTGAAAAATGCATTTCATATTATAATTGATTAGAATTTCCTATTTTTCGAAAATGGTATATTTTAAAAACGTAATATATAAAATGATTGGAATATATAATTGATATATAAAAAAAGGAACAAAGCAAATTATGGGATAAACTGCACGAGAGAAGAACAGTTTCGGAGAGTGAACAATACAACTCGTGCGTTCTCGATGAGGAACGCCGTGTCGGCGGCACGTCGCGCGAAATGAGGAGCGGCAATGGCAAATAAATCGCCACACTTGCATCACGTTCCGATCCACAGCGAGGCGAAGCGGCGACGCGAGATGAGGCGAGACCGACCGCTCGCAAAAGTTTATGATGGTCTCGCGCTCAGATCGACCTCTTTGATGTCCGCCGCCCCGATCGAGTATCGGTGACATCACGCGGCCATTTCACTCGGCAGGATCGTTACAGGATCAATTATAGCGATCGGTCGCGAGAGATCAAATCGACTTAGCATAGATGATTAAAGACTCTATTGCGTACTTTTTCCTGTTTTGCCTACATCCGCATATTGCGTAAATCCGCATGTAATCGCATACTATCATATTGGTATCGTTACTAATAAATAGAAGTGCATAAGAACTCGAACTTATTTGAAAAATTTCGCTTATGCATTATAATTAATTTCGCGTAAACAATCAGTATTATGTAAATCAATCAATATTAGATATACTTTTTTTAACGATTCTACGGTAACGCACATCCGGCAAAATGTTGCGGTGAAGAAAAAGGTCACAAAAAAATGCAGAATGCTGGCGACAATACTCGCGTGATGTCGCAGATGCGCAACCAACTGTGCGGTCGGTTTTCTACCGTCGCCATTGTAGTCTCTCGGTACGAAATTATTGCCAAGTTATTATTACCCCGCTGGCGAATCTAATAAATGGCCGTATTCTATCTCTAATTCATGTGATACGTACGTATCCGCCGGAACGACGGGAACGCTTGTCATTCTAGACATTGCGTCTCGTCGCGTTTCGTGTTATTGCAAAAAGCAACCGAAACTTGATCGAGAACGTCTTAACACTTTATAATGAACGAACTACTGCAATTATATTATTCCGGTGCTGTCAAGGGTGATGCCGTAGGACATCTTGTGCAATAATTAAGCAATAATTAAGCTTGCAGTAAAAAAGCAATAGTAAATGAAAATCGACCAACAAGTGTTCAATACGAATAAGCGAATTTAAGGCATAATATATATTTTTTAAGGCAGAATTTTAAACCGCGGGACATAGTTTAAGACTGCGTTCGATGCTCAGTGCTTAAACTTAAGAAATTTTTTAATTCACGCAAAAAATATTATTAGGCACTAACATCCACTTTGATCAAACATGACCTTCTTCGCTTATTTGTATTAAGTTGAAAGACATCGTCACTTGCGAACTGTGAGTAACCAAGAAGATACACGATCCTATATGAATTTCTTTGCAGAATTTTACACCGCGAGATCGAGAACTCACGCTTTCGCAATCGTGGAAATTGTAACGGACCGCGCGCATTATAACGAGCACACTTAGTTGTTGGAAGGTGCACTCACCAAGAGAAGGTTACCCGAGTTTACCGCACGCGATAATAGTATGAATACGTAAATTGCAAGCGCGATACCTATGCAAGCGGATATAGCCAATATTTTTGGCATCTCGCCTCGACCCACCTCTAGAGAAGGAATTCGATATTTTTTTCCTCTCCTCCGTTCAAACTCTCGGCGGTCTATAATCGTGTATGCAAATCGTCACAGTGCGGCTGGGTGAAGCAATCGTCCCGCAATTGTGTCTTATTAAGTCGTTCCGCTGATTTTCAGTATTCGATCCACGGGAACCCATTGGCGGAGGAGACCTACCTTGACCCCAAAGCGGCGGGTCATTGAGATTATCCTGTGATCCGAAGCTACCGCGTCGAGAAGCTGCGACGGCGCGATGCCACGCGATGTAAACTGCAGAAAGATCGCTCTAACATACTATTAATTCGACTTATTCATTATAATACAATGCCGTCGCAAAGAAAATAGTGTGTGAATGACAGAAATGTCACGAGAATTTGCTATATTACTCATAAATATTAGCGGATGGTCAACAGAAGGTAATCTTTTTTAAAATTAAAGTGTCACGCCGAATTTTCTATTCGGATTCAGACTAATTACTTGTGTAGATACAGGAAAGGCGTAACGAGACTCCGAAGAAAGGGAGATTTCTTTGGAACATGAAATTATCTATGTTCATACACTGTTAAATTTATAATATCAAATTATATCCAATTTGAGTTATTTTTAATTCTTTCTATAGCCTTGTGCACTTCTACTCAATATGTCGTTAATTTAATTAAAACAATTTAACTTATAAAACTGTATTAAATTTTACTCAATTAAGTTTGTTATTTATTATATGTAAACGTTAATGTTTATTTTGAAACTAATCATAGAAATGATGGATTAATTTACATATTTTGACACATATAGAAATTAAAAATAACAAAATACTATTTTTTTTATTAAAGAGATTGAGTCACTGTTGCTCTTTAGATATCTGTAATAGTGTGTACTTTCTACAATAGATCATAAAATACACAACGAGCGGAATTAAAAACAAGTAGAAAACTCGCGTAATACAAAAAGGGGTAAGTCTTCCTTCCTGGAACGCGCAAAATAATATATTCCCCGATGCCATAGCACGCAATCGTTTCCGGCTTATTACCCGCCTCCTACATTCTCACGTACATAACCGACGGATAAAGTTACGAAAGGACAAGTTTTAAAGAGACGTCGTAGTGCCCAATACCCACGTATTCCACTTTTACAGCGGAGTTTGCGAGCTCTAATCATATAGCGGATCTACTATAGTAGCCATCGTGCACGCGGCAAGGCTCTCAACTTACGGGGGAAAGAGAGAGAGAGAGAGAGAGAGAGAGAGAGAGAGAGAGAACAATGCTCGATCTGCTGCAATTGATGTGATTTGCGTCTATCTGATTTCAAAATAAGCCTGTTTTACGCTCATTCAACTCGTTTGCAACGTTTGTCGCCTATTTACGAGATCTACCTCATTTATTTACTTCTTCGTCTTTCATGACACTGAGCAATGCATGCATACTTATACAAAAAAAGATCTCTCTTTTATTTTGTTCTTAAAAAATTAAAATTAAAAAAATTCTGTACAAGCATTATAATGCTGTATAACTTTTGCTGTAGCATAACAATGCGATCGATGTCGTACGTAGTGGGTTTATCCCATAAATTTATAGCCGCTTTCGTTGCTTTTAGCACCGCGTTTAGCCATGAATTAAGGCACGCGGGGTGAGTATTGTGACAGTGCACCCTCCGACGTGGGAATGCTAAGGTAGGCGCGCCGCGGGAGACCCTCTGAATCGAGATGCCCCAGAGCTATCCCCTGTTGACAAATTCGTGAGACTGTGATGGATGTCACGTTGACATCTAGCCGGGGTACGACACACGATAGATAATCTTTTCAATCAAACTAGCTTATTGCTGATTTTCCAGATCTGTATCGAGCTATGATATTAGCATAATTGTCATGGAAAACAATATATTTAAAGTATATTTAAGTATAATTCCTAGCATGTTATTAGACGTATATTTTTTTACATTTATTGAATGATTTTGTTAAATATTAAAGAATCATATTTAAATCACTTTTCTTAAATTGAATAACATTTGTTATATTTAACTTTCAAATGTGTGAAAATGTCTAAAACACATCTAATTAATCTATTTTTGTGGTCAAATCATTTAGTTTCAAAGTAAATAACATTAATATTAATACTTAGTAAATAATGAACTAAACTTGACTTAAATTAATATTTACATTTATTGAATTTAATACCATGTTTAAATTAACGACATATTGAGTAAGAATAGTGACAACCTATACGACAACCTATAAGAATAATTAAAAATAACTTAGATTGAATATAATTTGGTATTCTGAATTTAACAGTATATTATCCATCTCTATCATTGTTGTAATCGATTGAAATATGCTCAGAAAGTGTAATTGTTTATAAAATGGATGCATTTATTTTAATGCAACATTCACTTATCTACAATATCCATGAACAAATAAAATCCAAGGTCTAATGACACGGCTAAATACTGAATATCTAAATAATATCTAAGTAATAAAATACTCGTAATTAATTTATCAAAGAGCGATCAATTGTTCTATGCGGTAGAACTTGAAGACGGAACTTGATGCAAAAAAACATCTTGTTTCAATCTCTAGATTCAAACAATTTACGATGAGGAGATCGTGAAAGGAAATCGTTTTATCATTCCATTCGAGAGCCAACGAATAGATCGGCCGGATGCGACAGGCCGGAATGCGAGGAAAATTCGCATCCCCTCGCGCGGTCTGTCGACGGATAGTGCAGTTCCAGCACGATGCGAGAGACCATCGTCACTTTGATATGTAAATACTCTGCGCCGCAGGGTGTCTTGGAGCGTGTACCAGCACCGCGCACACGCGCGCGGGAATCGCGTATATAGATATATATGTAGGCCGAGTAGCACTCATCGAAGCGCGGATCCCACCGAAGAGCGCACCGCCGATGTGCATTTGCTTCATCGAACATGCCACAATGGAGCTGTGACTACGAAGGCAAATCCGGAGCGAGGGGCGCCGATCATCCCGCTCTCACTTCCTCGGCTCACAACCAGGGGACATCCAATATTGCCGTTATCTCTATTCTACGTGCGTCAATATTAGCTCGGCTCGAAGCTCTCTGATGTCGAACACTTTACGTTCCGCTCGCTTTCCTTCGGGAAAGCAGGGCGGGAATCGAGTCGGTTGGAAGTATTTGAATCTCGAAGAGATTAAATATCCGGATGTCGAGCCTCGTCGAGTGCGTATATGTGTGTGCGTTACGTCACGGAATGTATATTAATCAGTGAAAAGTATACTTATCGCTCATAAAGAAAATCGCGGAGGGTTGCAACCTCGGATATTACGAATTAACATACGTGGAAGAAAATTATAACCGAACGAGATTCAGGGCTGTCGATTCGGTCGGTCGACATTACGAGTGGACGGAGGCGGTAGCTCTATTCAGCGTAGCGGCGCTAAATAATTATCGTCCGTGGCTGGTACACGCACCGTGAGAAAGGATAAGTACCCTAATGGCGTCGTATCGTCCGACGATCTCAAAGTAATCGGCCGGTCCTCTTTCTCCTTCGCGAGTTACACCCCGAGTCACACCCTTTTCAAATGAAACGGCTCGAAAATGATAGCGAGCGAGATGATCGTCTGTCGTCGCATGCCAAGGAGCAATGCAGTCGTCGGGAAACGTGTGCACCTCGAATGCAAGCGTGTAACGCGCACTGCACGCGCGCGATTTCCCCTGGGAGTTCTGTAGCGTGTATATCCACGAAACGCATATCCACACAACCTACCTACCCGTCGTGTATGCGTGCGCGAACACGCGCGTGTTGGTAGCCACGCATAATGGTGCCCGTTTAATGTTAACGACGCCATTTTCTGAATATGGATATCAACTGCCTTTGACTTCAGGCGCTCATGAATTTTCATACGCGTCCGGGGCCCCGCGAGCTCGTCCGCGCGCCATGAAACCCGCCGAGGCTGCGACCATCGCTCTTTTTTTCGCTTCGACAATTACGACTCGAGAGAGTGAGCGCCCTTGCCAAACTCGAAAAATGCCCGAATGATGAATGCAAGTCGGATAATAAAAAGCAACTGATCCGTTCGACTCTCCAATTTGGCATTTTTTAATACCATGTAGAATTAATACAATGTATTCGTCTATGCATCAATTCAATACCCCAATACCCGTCTCAGTTAAAATTATTCTCGACTGTTTTATGATACATTATATATATATATATATATACATATATACGTGCGTGTGCGTGTGTGTGTGTGTGTGTGTATAAATAATGTGTATGTATTATATATATATATATATAGTTTTCTGTCATCCTAATGATTAATTTTTTAACGGATATTTTGTGGTAAAATTAAATTCTTCAATTATTTTATAACTATCGCGTTCACTTAAATACATGTTCGATAACCATTGTGTTTGTAATTGTATCTTTCAATATGATAAAAGAATACACAATAAAGGAAACTAAGTATGTCCATAATATATTTATAACTCCGAGAATTGTAGTGCTACTCTGACGCCGATCCGAAAAGATACACGATAAACGAGCGAAAATACCGCGAAGACGGTTAATGCAGGAAGGCATTTACCTGAGTTAGCGTGACTTCGGTGACGTCAGCGACAGGTAAGTTCCAACCCCACCACAGAATGTGCTAGCTGCAGGTGAGCAGGCGTGGTCTGCAATCGACCAATGGTATTCACGGGGCAGGACGATACCTGAACAACCTGATAGCTCACCTGAGACGCGCGCACCTCTTCGATACAGCGCGATATGTCCGCGTTAACGACCAATGCGACAAACGATTGGATCGCAAATTCCAATGTTACACCGATTATATCTCTTGCCATTTCTAATATGCAACATCGTTTGATCATGATGCACGAAGTTATATTATCCATCCGGTTGACTTGCAAAATGTATTTCTAGCAATCTCGATTACTGCTCGAAGATTGGAATGATTGTATATAAATAATAGTTTAGATAAAATTCCCAGGATGTAAATGTCAATGTACATTTATGATTAATTATTTTTGTGCAAATGACTTGTTAGTTGGAAATACGTATTTTCAATTCAAATAATTTTATTAGTCGCATTTTCTTGAGAAGTAGCGCTAAGAAGTGGTATCTCTTCGCTAATGTCTATTTAACAGATACGAGGCGTGACGTTGAAAACGTAATCTCAATTACAAACGTCTTAAATAATAATACAAATTAAAGAAATGGACCTCCTGAGAAGATAATTTCGCGGTAGCCTCCAATATTAGATACGGCTGAAGCGAAGAGAGTAGCAGGACCTCCCAGCTGTCCTCCCACCGCGTAGAGATTACAATAATTACCATTCTTATTTGTCCTTCCTGCATTCTCGCTGCCCCTCGCTCTCGCTCCCTCGACATCAATTACAGCCGACAAAGTCTCTCACTTTAATCTCAAGATTAATCGCGGCCCTCAAACTGCGGGCAATTTCAGTTTTGGCGCGTGGATATTTGCCACAACTGTAAAATCATTCTTGACGCCGCAATTAACGCTGAACGTGAAATGTCTTCCTCATCGGGGATTGGAGTCACATGAGAGTCATATAGTTCGTGAAATCGTTCGCGATTTTACTATGAATTATAAATTTTTTTCGTTTCATTGACTATGGAATGGCAACGGGTTGTGAAAAAAATAAAAAAATAATTATTTAGGAGAAAACACTGATGAAATTGTGTATTCTTCTACAACTACATTTTTCCATAGAAGAAAAAGAATACTTTTTGTTTGTACTTGATTGGACGCAGTTATTGTAACGATAGTTTTTATTTAACACTTGTATATCTTACTTTTTATAATTTTTATTTATTCTGATGTTCTACTATAATGCAGCCATGATTGCAACGAAGTTCATTTATTAAGTATAAAAATTACGTGACGATTCACTCTTCAATATGGAAATCAGAAAGGAAAGCTCTATCCGCTGCACACTAAGATTGTATTTCGTGCAGACACACTGCGTACATAATTGATTTATTTGAATTTTAGATATCACTGATGATGGTTTGAATTGAACCAAAACGTTCGATCGCCTTGTGAAATTTAGAAGAATTTAAATACAATTTACATTGTTTAAATTATAAGTAACGCACGAATTATCATACAAGATCTTTACTTTTACTTGCCTGTATTAAATATTTACTTGTTGAATTTCGAAAATCCGATTAACCTCTATTATTTTTTGTTATAAAGAATATGTTATTTTCTTGTGAAACTTTTCTACAACTATAAAACAATTATAAAGGTTGTATTTGTTAGTTTTTACGCGGAAAAAACTTTTGCTGAAATATCTAAAAATTTAGCAGCACACCAATAGAATATAAAAATAATTTTGTTAAACTATCAAAATAATTATGTGTTCAAACTTGTTGCTAGAAACATTAACATTTTTATCGACATTGTTTAATAATATTTCAACATCATTATGTTTCCTACATAAATGATTCAATTCACAACAAAATCATTTTCTAATTTATATCTATATTAGAAAAAAGGTTTTGTTCTATAAATCAAAATTTTAACAATTTGTAACAATAAAAATTTAATTAAAATATATCGAGTAAAACAGTAATTTTATGTAAACTATATTGTTTAGTTAATATAAACAAATACTTTTGTTATTTACAAAACGGAGAAATTATTTTGTGAAAAGGTACGAATTTACAATTAGTGAACAAAATTTGAACTAAAGTAGTGGCGACATAGTATAGGAATAATTAGAAATAACCCAAACTGCCCGGTAAAAAATTTTTTGTGCATGAATATATGTATATAAATATGTATATATATATATATATATATATATATTATATATATATTATGGATATATAGTAATTAATGAAATTACCCCGTATATATCCGTTACGCCAATAAAAACATTAATTACGTATAAAAAGAAGAACATAAAAAATCACCGCACAAGTTATAGTTTGTGATATTTAATTATCATTACATTAATTAAAACATTAGACGTTTCACAATCTGGCCATCCTCAGTAAATTCACAATATTCTTAAAACGCAGAGTTACATATAGTTGACATTAACAACCGTCGTATGATATAATTATATAAACGTGTTCTTTCATGTGAAGATGCCTTGTACAATAATGTTACACCGCCAATTATCATATCACGAAAAGTGTAGAACGAAAATTCCCAGATTCTAATTTAACAAATTTGCGAATCATTAATATCTTCTAATCGAAATGTGTAAGAATAGAATCGTTACCTGTTTTACAGCAAAAAAATATAATGATGAATC
>NW_011627446.1:299995-374032 GCF_000204515.1 Acromyrmex echinatior | reverse complement strand
CTATTTATATATATGAGTCAAAAGTTTAGAAAGTTCTAGAATTATTTATTAAGTGTAAGAGAGATCTTTCTTAAGAAGAGGCAGATAAAAACATTAATTGATCATTCACCAATTCGATACGTAATATCGGAGTTACATCAGGAATGTCGCCGAATGTCTACGATGATTTTGTAACAAAAAGAATATAAAATCCAAATTAAAACAATTTAAAAAAAATCAATTAATATTTCAAAAAATATTTACTAAATGCAAAGTTCTCTTAAAAATAATCATATAATTTTCAAAATATATAATTTTTATAAGCATATCAATTCGCCACCCCACACACACACACACACACGCGCACGCGCACACGCACACGCGCACACGCACACGCACACACACACACACACACACACACACACACACACACACACACACACACACACACAGAGAGCGAAATAAATTCAAAGCAGATAAAAGGGCTGAATCTCTTATTATATACGATGTCTGTAAGATATCTTTAGAGTCAATGAAATGAACTAAAGATTAATAAAAAAAAGAATTATTTCTTTTATTACCAACAAATAGTTTCAAAATTACGCTCGATTTTTTATACGAATCATATCACGAAAGATGCACAAAAATGAAAAATTAATTAAAATATTAATTACATAAACTATATTAATTGTGAAAGTAGGAATCGCATAAATTGCATTATTTGCATGAGAGTATTTATTAACGTTGTTTTTTTATGAGTCGTGTGATACTGTTCAAAGAATAATTTCGAGAGCAAAGATGGAATCACGCGATGCTTGATTTCTTGAATGATAAGCATATATGCATGCATACAGTCTGACGTTTGACAAATAACTATGAAATTAGCAATTGTTTCTTCTGATTAATACATGCAAGGAAATAAGCTATGAAGTAATCCATAATAAATGTAAAAATCATGTACATGCAGCAGCGCTCAATCGTAAACGAATTTTAGCATACATCAGAGCAGGCATGATTGTATGCATGTTAACGTTCAAGTAAATCAAGCATCGTGTGATTCCATCTTTACAAAACTTATAAACAAGTTTATAAACGATAGCGTGAACAGATGTCGTACACTTTGCCCAATCTATTAGCACGCATACACGAATAAAATATGATAGAGTATTAGACACGAATAAAGTATGATAGAGTATTAGATTCATAATTAAATGAAAACTTTCGTGAGCGACGGCGCAATATCATTCGGAAGCTCAAATGGGGAGACAATAAGTCTGCGTATATTCCGCGACATCCCGTGTAGTGTGAGGAAATCCGAGACACCCGTAATCATCGCGGCGTCTGTCATTGGAGGGATGAAAAAGAACATACCTCCCGGGACGATAATTCATCGGAGGGGCACCCTGGATACCCCGCGGTGTTCCACGACGGGAGTTTGTTGGATACGCCCCTGAAGGCGCAAGATCTAAGGGCGAGAGCACACGCGCTAGCACCCTTTGCTGCCGCGATGTCGTCGCTTCCGCACCCATCGGAACGATTTTACTTGAGCGTCTTTCACGTACGCTCTCTTTTACGTTTCCAGTGCACCCTCTGCTACCCTTTGTACTTAACACAGCGCAGAGCTTTATCGCAGGTATAGTGGGAAGTCTCTCATTGCATGATTTCGGCACCAGGCACCGAAAGGAATCGCGAACCCGTTTTCACGTTAACGCCCACCGGAAGCAGCTGAATTTCTACGCCTGGACGCTTTACCTTTTGAAGATGCAGGGGTGCGCGGATCCGATTACGAGGACGCAACGTACGTTGGGTGACCGTTTCAATTCGCGCTTTATATACGTTTGATCCTTCGCCGCGACGTTACTGCGGACTTTCAAAGGCAGAATATGTTTTCATGAGATCGTCATATATTATGTTTTTAATTCTTCATAATTTAGAAACAAAATATATTAGACAAAAAAGTCGTTATTCCATTTCTAAAATGTAGAATAGAAAAATTTAATACTGACAAATTGTTTCAAAATATTCTTTAGTTAAAAATCTTCTCTAACTGTATTTGCAAATTCATGATTCTTCGAAAGATAATAAAGAGCGAAGACTGTCGAAAAAGAAAGACCTTATTCATCTTATGAAAAAACATCAAACTAACTCGGGACCTGTTATGAATTTAACAACACATCAACTTTCCTAATGAGTTGAGCAAACAATAATTTTGCTTGGCCCATTGCTTCCCAAATGAATCAAGACTTGGAACCCCTTGGAAAGTCAGAACTCCGCCCACGCAATCGTTATTATAACTTTTTTCCGACTGCCTTTATTAGCCAGATCAACTTTCTAAAAGATCCGACAAAACTGTTGAAAATGAATTAGACCGGGACGGGAGATTTCTAAAAAGGGAGATTCTCGGATTAAGATGGTCAACTAATCACTTATAATAAATGTCATTAGGAACAAAATTTCAGACTTCTAAACGTCGGATTCTTGTCGGACTCTCAGTTTTTTCACGCTTTACTCTCATTACTTGTGCACTTTTAAATTTGTAATTAACCAGAGCTTACAAACAATTAAATTTCGAGGTTCGTTACGTGATCGCTTAAGCGCGAACGTAACTAGCGCTAAGACTATGCGAACGCCTCCTCCGACGAAAGTATCGAAAGCTAATGAATACTCGTTAGTTTCAGACAGAATCACATTAGCCGCTGTGAACCGGCGAGCATCGGTTTATTTTCGCTCGCGCTTCACGACCGAGTACACGTTCGTCACCCTTAGTTTTTTGTTCGTCGAGTCGACGGCGGGTTGCGTCGTCGGATTTCGGATTTCGGGGGTCGACAAGGGAGACTGGTCCACGCCCCTGCCGCGATAATTCCAAGCCCGGCTGGTACGCGTGTGCTTGGTGTGCTCTTGAGAGCAACGGTGAAATAGCGCGTGTGCGGCAGCTACTGGGCCCCCGAAGAGGTTTCAACAGCAGCACACGCAGGGGCGTATCAAGGACGGACCGAGCCAACGCCCCCGTCGACCCCTAGGTGGTCCAGGGCGTCGCTGGGTGGTTCTGGAGCTTTAATTCCGGATGAGTTCCCTGCCAGCGGCTCTATACGAATATGCCATTCACGCGTTTCCTTATGCCATCGTTTCAACCTCGATTATTTGATTATTCTGAATCTTTGTTTCTTCTATATCTAAATGGGTTCTAAATTAAATATTAGGGTATAATTATGTTGTCAGAGTGCAACAATCAAACTCCAATCAAGAGTAGTTCGAGTTTTTACTAAATTTTCAAGCAATCTATTCCTAATATATCTCTCATTAGGTATACTTTTCATTATCCTTTCTTTAATATTGGAACAAACGTTGCAAATTTCCTCATAAAACAACCTTGTATTTTGACGCGAAATAAAGATAAACCTATTTCCGACAGACTTATCCGAGCCGCCGCATCATGCGGGATTATAAATTCCGATTAACGACCACAGCAGTTCGGGCCACGGGAACCCGGTAGCCAAATCGCAGATCGCATAAACACACACGGCTCATTAGCCGTGGAAGGATATAGGGTCGGTCGCCTTTTATAGCTAAAGGTGGCAGCAGCCACCGCCCCTTCGAAACGGCGAAAGCATAGTCGGTTTACGACGGGACATAAAGCCCGAGGACATCCCGGAGGAATACGTTTCCTCTTCTTTCATCTGTTCTCGCCTCTTCTTTTTTTAACTTGGAAGCAATTTCTACGTACCGACACAGAACGACACGGAACCTTTATCGCCCGTCGTGTCTACCATCTACGATTGATGATCGTGATCGTACCAGCTTGCATGAAAGTTTCGCGGTGAGAAATCGGATTAACTGAATACAATGCAATGAAGAAACAAGTAGTCTTTCGAGGAAATAATATATAATTAGTATATGAAAAGCTGTGCGAATAAAAACTTTGCAAATTCAGGAAGCGAGGAAGAAGGATCTTTTAATTCCTGAACAAACGATATGTGTCGCTGACGTAACTTTAATACTCAACGATTGCCGTATTAACGGCTTTTCGATTTTCATATCGTTGACAGGTGCAATAGTCTACAATTCGAAAGGACTGATTTGATGAGAGAACTGATGCAATCTTGAACTGTCGCTTAATTTTACTCGCGATAATGACACGCTTACGTGTATCCTATCGCGGAGAGATGTTCGCTTGATGCGACTTAAGAATGCTTGTCCTTAAATAATAGCCTACCATATAATGTATCAAACTGCGCGTGCTTCATCTAAACTTTCTTCCAGTTCCAGAAGTACAAAAAGTAAACTGGAAAGATTAAATGTTCTTTGTAGTATCTATTGTATGTATTTTTATTTGTTGTCTTTGTCAATTTTTTTGTAAACTTTTGTCTCGCGTTATAAGTATAGGTACTGTTCTATTGCAACTTGTTAGTTTACTCAATTTTGTATTATTCTAGTAAGTATTCTTGTAATAGCAGAAGTTGCTAGTATCTAACTGTTTGTGTATTTATTCATATTCGCATACCCTGATTCTATTTCTTTAAATACGCAGTAAATTAAATTAAATTAAATTACATCATACTTATTGTAATATAACGAACGTTTATATTGATTCGCAAACATTAATTTAATAATGGCTATATTTGTAAAAAAAATATATATTAACATACGGAGTTTAAGAAGGTCTTCTTTAAAAGTAACTAATTGTTTAAAAAAATGTTTATTCTAACAATAAGTAACTGATATTTGAATAATTGATTGAATCAAATGTGATTTATTAAGTGAATTTATCGATAAAAATACTGCAAACAAACTTATTCTTAAAATGATAAATCGACTTCTTCTTAGAGCAAAATGATTAATTGTCATCAGAGCATATTTAATTAATATTATCACAACCATCTAAATAGAATTTAATATGCTATAAGCAAGACAAACATGAATAATGTATTCTGAATAAATGAATTCTCTTTAAAAAATGTAATATAAAATATATCGCATTACTAAAAAAAAAATGTGAATTTCAACGCTTTCAAACAAATTTACTTTTTCACTAATTTTCAAAATTTGTGTATATTAACCGATATGCAAAATAAATTTATAATGAAATAAAATCTTTATTACCTTCAATCAGAAAAAATTTATAATTGATTGTAAAATGCAAGATAATTTTTTGTATTGCAGAAAGACTTATTACTTTCGAGATAAATAAAAATCAACCTTCAAACTCGCTTTCCTCGAAAAGATCGCTCGATCGTACCATCATTTTTAATCTACTCGGTACACAAGACACATAATTAATAATACTTCGTATAAAACCATGACGGTTCTTCTTATACGATGCAGACGGCACGCGAAAGTAATTAATCATTAAATTCCATATGCTTAAATGACAAGGCTGAATTACTCCGTTTTACTTTTTCATCGAGAAATCACCCTTTGTACAACCAATTTGCGGATACCCAGTATAACTGACACGCATCGTACCGAGTAAACGAGTCGTTTCAGGCAGTTCGTCTTGCCGTAGGAGCGTGCATAATACATTTGTAGCATCGCTGCCTGCCGGTACCGAGCATCTACGATCGATATTAAGTCGAAACATGGCGACGCTCAGGTACGGTCGAGTGCACACTCGCTAAACCATTCGCTCATGTCGCATATGTGCATGTACTTGAAAATGGCGGATAATTGTTCAGTATATTCGTTGCTGGCGCAACCCGCAGGTGTAGGTTTAGGTGTGTAGATTTACTCATGAGCAAACTTGGACGTCGATTAACGTAGGTCATTGAAATAACGTGTATTTGAAATATTGTATTATCCTCGTTTACCAAGCTTATTTGTACAAATTATTTCTTACGCAAATAATTCTAGATAATTCTAAAATAATTCTAAATAATTCTAGAATAATTTGTAAAAATAAAGGAAAGAAGAGAAACATGATCGAATCATATGACAACAACATTATTACGAATTATTTATCTTTATCCTACTTTAATGTTTATTGCAGAGTTGAGTTTTAATGTAACAATAATTTTCATTTTCCACATAATATCTTTCCTATGTAGGCAATAAAAGAATAATAAAATTTAACAAGATACCGAATGTTGTTTTCAATTCGCAGAATTATGTATCGTCATCAACGATATCATGGAAGAAACCGCCTCCGTATCTTGTTCCACGCAAACAGGACGTAAATACCTCTCGGAGATAGCTATGCGATCATGTAATCTACAGTACGGTGATGTGACTTGTATCAATGATGAGACTCCGAAAGTGGCTCGCGCACACGCGACGTCGATCGCGTTTGTCCGGTAATAACGTAAGAAGATGCAAATGCCGCCCGCGGTCATGTCGTGCTTGCGTTTATGGGACTTGTACACGGTACACTTGCGCATACATAGAGCGATCGAAACAAACCCGAGGGGTTGTAATTAATGCGTACGCGGTAAGAAATCGAGGGCGAGTTTGAATTGTGGAAATTACACACATGCAATTAATTAAATAATGATATAATTAACTCGAAGGGCTGAGTAATTAGTTGATTGATATAGGAGACCGGGAATGAAAGAGATAGAGGACCGGAGAGGGATCTTACGAGAGAGACAAGAGATAAGAGGACAGAGCGCCAGACATGCGGAGCCAGAAGGAAATTGTTTCATAGAAGTTGCATGCCGCGCAAATGACGAGAGTAGGGCTGCAATTTATTTGCAATTTGCATTCGATTTGCTAGCGGGATTTATCGCGACCCACAACGCAAATTGATCGAATTAAACAGACGGTAAGTAGAATTTGCGCGCGCGTTTCGCTTCAGGGTCAGCCACGTCCGGGATATTCACCGCGGTTTTCGCGACGTTCCTGCGGTAACTGTCATTAACAGGAGGAAAGAACGATGATCACCGAGAACGTTTCCAAGAACGTTCAACGATAAGAACATCGCAATTCGTATTTCAAGTATTCAAATGTTGGTTCAAACGTTCAGTAGAGCTTTGCTTCAGGTAAAACTCTATATTTAACATGAACAAAATAGACTTATAATTTTTAATAGGTACGTGATTCTGAAATCAGTATATATAACTAACAAGGCTCGAAAAGTTAATAATTTCTGATACGTGTAGTATCAAAGGCTAATAAATACTCGTTACTTTTAGAAAAGATCACATCAGCTGCTGTGAATCGATCACCAATTGGTGCGATCAATCAGCGCGAGAAATAACGTTATAACTCACAAAATTAGTATTAAGCTGCAGTCAATCTATCCGATAATCGAAAGTATCATATTTATTTATTCTATAAAAGAGATTTGAAACTGTTATACATAGACAGAAACGAGATAAAAAGATTCGTCGATCGTGTAAATGTATAATAGATACTAATCACCAAAAACCATGTGTCGTCACTCCCACGATTTCCTTTCAAACACGATTCTGTCGTGTAAAACATTGGATTTTATGTAAAGTCCCTTGGTAACTCAGCGTGCTTGCAAGACATCAACGCGATGCCTCAGAAGGTGCAGCCGGCGCCAAAGAATCCTTTGATGCTCTGCCGCGCGGACGCTTTTTCAGGTAGCCACAGACGCATTAGTTGCTCCTCTCCCATCTCTCTCTCTCTCTCTCTCTCTCTCTCTCTCTCTCTCTTGGACGCTCTCGACGCTAAAGACGCAGGTATCTAAATGAGCTGCTCAGAATTGTTAATAAGCTGCGGGCTTGGACGAACACGTGTCACCGTTACCATCGGTCTATCTACATCCCCTACGTGAGATTAATCATTGACCAGCATTTCTTCACGCAATTACATATACACTCCTTTGGAAGAAGTTTTTATAAGTATACCGTCATTAAATAATTGCAAGATAAGCGAGCTAATTATAAATGTATACTACTTGTTCTCTTTTTTTAATCGGTTCTCCATTTTTCTATGCTTTTTTTTTTGCATTCGTTCTTCGTTAAGTTTAGTAATTTTCCGCTGCGAATTCGTTCAATCTTGAGTTTAATTATAGAAACTATCTTGCTGCTCCTGTTGTTTTTACGAAAACGCTAATGATAATAACCACGCTTTCATTATCGCACATTGAAAAGATCAGAATATGCGCGTCCTTTGTTCGTTATAAAATGGAGTATAAAGCCATCAACCTGCCAGCAAACCGCGAAAGCCATGGCAGCGTCTTTTTTTTCTAAAGTACACCCAACCTTGGCGCCAGTCGAGGAAGCCAAATCACGGCCTCATTATAAAGTAATTAAAACCCATTACTAATGCTATCCTTTATCGGAGGAAGCGAAAGGAGAGAAGCCGACACAATAAAGCGGCAGTCAGACCCTCGTCTTCTTCTCCGCGCCGCGCAGCCCGAAGCCAAAACCTTGAATTTGGCTGTATAATCCAATAGTAATTCAAAGTACGACGGGACACGTCGAACCCTTGGACCCGTCAATATCCGTCCCATGATGACCTTCGAATAGGGTCGTTACGCATTTTAATTGAATTTGATCGAGTAAATCGAACACCACTGTCCAGCAACATTTCGTACTGTTAATGTCATACACATCGTTCACAATTCTTTTAAGCTTCCACACAATTATGCAAGCTATATTCGCGTTTCTTTACCAGGTTAGGAACATCAGCCTTGATCTGTATCAACATTGTAAGAAGCATGCGTATTCAATGCATCTTGTAATGCAAAAAGTTGTAGAAAGAAATAAATTGATTAAAGATTGAGAAAAACGTTGGGATTTGTTACAATAATCCACCGATTATTTTATACGGTACAATATGCTGGGATTTTTCGGCAACTCTTGTGGTCCTACCAATCCAGGGGGAAATGACAAAAAACGGTCTCAGCTAAATAAGGTCGTGACGCAGCCGCTGGCGCCGAGTCTGCTCCAACTCATTACCCGATTCTTCTCGGTGAACCTGTATCATGCTGCGAGGTTCAGTTTCAAAACTCGGCCAACGATACTCGAAAAAATTTCTTCGGTAGAATGACAAATATATTTTATTTTCAAGAATATATTAATCACATTCACTTTCATACGAGATTTAAATCATCATGTGTCTCTTGCGACGAAAAAGAAAAGTAGTTATTTTTTAAAATTAGTCATATTCTTCCAAGAGCATGGTCCTTTTTGTTAAATTCGACATCTATCATTATTTTCTTCTTTTTAGCAACTTTTCCCGAGGAGTTGCAATATTGCCGCGATCTTATCGAAGTGCCAAGCGTCACTTTTCGCATTCCGACAAAGCCGGCTCCGGTAAAGGCAGCACCAATGATGGTGGAAAGATACAAATTGGGGTCGGCAGAGTAAAGGTCCAATCAACTGGTCGAAGATCTTATCCGCCTAATGGGCAGAAGCCACGGTCTAACTTAAAAGTCACTTGGTACAGTACCAACAGGTACTACTTTGACCAGGTACAATTAATTAAAATTTGTTTTTGTGCCGCTATTATTTATTTCGATTATAATTATTTGTGTGTACAGTATTGTAATTTATTTGTATTAGTTAAATCTTATACAACATGGAAAATATGAAATAATTAAAAATGTTTTTTTTAGATATTTTTTTTTTGAAGGCACAAAAATTACAAAGAAAAATACGTGTGATGTAAGCAGAAAATTCTAACAGATACATTATATTACCTAAATATTCGATTCAAAAGAAGGTAATTTGTTCCTCTCAGCCTCTCGATCTCTCTTTAATTGATGAGATGTACTGAACTATTGACAGATACAATAGCCCTTCGAGTAGTGATGACTGGACGAAGAAATAACCGACGGATTCTTTGACGGCTGAATCGATGCACGAAATAATTTAATTAGCTACCTCCTCTTTGGCAGCTGCGCGCAAAGTCCTTTTGAAAGTATTATAAAGACAAAAAAAGAATTTTTGCTCGTTTTGAATGATGAATGTCCCACTTTCGACTTTCTAAGTTCGTAACAAAGTATTCTTTCTTTGATTTTTTATAATAAGTATAGCGTAGATTATAATCTGAAAAGTTATGTAATTTATTTCGATTCCTCAAAACAAATCTCAGTGTGCCCGCGTTGGCTGACAGATTATTAGCTAAAAAATATATCTCATTGACATTATGTCCTGCCGGATCCAATCGCTTGTCCCCTTAAGGGAAAACCTTTCGATCTTTGATAGATTTACTCACGCCCTCAGATCCTTGTTTACGCGTCCGTAATCGTACCTTACTAAACATTTATCGTCCTTGCTCAGATAAAAGCTCGATAACATTATTATTAGCATTACACTATACCCGAGGCGTTTCCTAAGTGCTTTTCGCTCTAAAGCATCAAAAGTGCTTTTTAAGATGTGATCGCCTGGGTTGAAGGGACCCCTATCTCTTACTCGTATCCAAGATAATCGCAACGGTAAGTCACTATGCGTAAGTCGATGGACACTCAACAAACAGTAATTGAAACTTAAGCAGTGTTGCAATATTACATCATCTTATATCATTCACGAATTACTCTAGTAAACACCAATTAAAAACCAATTAAACACCAAGAAACAACGTTACAATTTCCTAATTAATGGAGCTGTTACGCATAAAACATGCGTTATTTTTACATTTCATTTATAATAATAAGTACGAGGTTATAATATTATAATTATAATAGAAAACGATTAAAAAAGCGAATTTAAATAATAAGCAAATCGAATGTGTTTAATTTAATAATCTTGACTGAAGTATTAAATTTATTAGGATTCAGAATTTTGAATAAATTTGACGCTTGTGATGAATTTTTGATAGATTTACGAATATTATGAACATGTGAAATACTTGAAATAGTTGAAACAAGTAATTATTGTTTGCATAGAGCATACATTTTTCTGTGTGTGAGACAAGTTATAATATAACTAATGTTATTAATTAATGTTTACCGAGTACGTATTGAACGAAGTATACTATTATAGAATATCGAGCTGAACTCCTTCTATTTAATATCCTTTTATCTCAATTTAACTTGTAATGATATCGGAAAGATATATATAAACCTATAATAGAAGACTTTTTAGATTATCTTTTGTGTCGTTAAAGGGACGTCATGTTGACCAAGCCACCGTTAAATCAGGAAAGCCCAAATTACACGGTCACAATGCCATGCGCCGCCTCGTAAATTTATCAATGGACGAGATACTCATTGTCGGCGGAGGCGTCTTTGACGAGGTGTTAAGAAAATACCTTACCAAATGCCATTTAAGTTTCGCGTGATTTACGATGTTGTATTTATGGTCGAGAGAGAGAGAGAGAGAGAGAGAGAGAGAGAGAGGGAGGGAGATCCTACGGATCGATACCGTGTGGCGCGATACGGCGCGTCTTCGGAATCTTTCCTGCTCCCTTTTCGTCTTCCAGCTTCGCGGTTCTCCGCTTTTAACTTCATCCTGATCTTTTATACCGCGCAGGACTCGGCCGCGCGCAACTGGACCCTCGTAAATCGTGGAACGGACCGGAACGCATTGTATCGGGTGATTTATCGGTGCAAGTCCATTAGTCGTAAAGCAATGCTCCTCGCCATTGCTAGATAGCGGATGATAAGACAAACTGCGTTTTCAGCGTATAATACTCCCTGTCTCATCTCCTCCCATTCTCTGATGGAGTTGTGTGTACCATGCGATTGCCGTTTCGCAGCAACGTTCCGTCTGTTCCTATCTCTTTTCTTTATCCGCTCTCCATGCAAATCTCCCTTATACTCGAATACGTCGTAATTTATAATCGTAGTCTCATCATCACGAGTCGAATATCACGAGCCCTTGTTATGGGTAAGGAAAACAACCAAATATTCTAGATAAAAAGCATACATTACGCACTCCTATTATTTTCGAAACATCAATTGTCAAAACTTCAAGCAGAAACATAATATTATCAAAGTAGTATAAATTTTTTGTTGCAAATGACTCACACATATTCGAAATTAAGATTCTTGAGTAATTATTATATTCCCATATTTATAATATCGATGATTACAAAAATGACATCACAAAGTTAAAGAAATTATCGGAAACTATTTCATCATAATATAGTGTTGGTAATGCAAGCGATAAATCTCGTTAAGAGACTTTTGCATACTAAATAGAAACACGGATGGAACACGACGGATGAATCGTGAAAATAAATGATTAAATTATTATTATTTAAAGATAACGCCATACTTGATCAAAACATCCATATAATTTGCGGAAATGAAAGGTTCTCGTATAGGGGAGGACGTGTCAGCAAAATCCGTTTGAGAAACGATATATGTTCATTGCAAGTTCGCAACGAGTGGAGAGTGGTTACAAAAATATATAATTTTCGTTAATAAAGATAACGGAGGGAAAAACGCGATGAGAACGACGAAGATGAAGCTGCTGCCTTAGGATGTGGCCGGTAGTGGTAATCCTTAATCCCGCTAACGAAGACGATTATCTACTCTCTTGTATGAGAATCCTGCGCGCAAACGAAGCGATAATTGAACCTTTTACCTCCCCAGAACGACGCATAGCGTCGAAAATTTACAACACCCTGTTTGCTCACAATCTCGACACTGCTGCCTGTAATTACCTCAACTGGGAGGGAGACTTACCACTGATTTTAATGATAAACCTTTCGTCGCGAGATTTACGCATGTTTTATCTGATGCGATAAGAAAAACGTTCGGATTCCTCTTCGCTCCGTATGCGATAGATAGTTGCGTTACGATTTTCAAATGTATATGCGAATTGGAAGTACATGAATGAAAATTTTTAGATACTTCAGTGGAACCATTCTTTCCATGTAGAAGGTATAATAGAGCCAGACAATAATGAATAACTTAAAAATAATTTCTGATCACTTTCTTGCCAAAATTTATAATTTCGTTTAAAAAAAACTTCCTTTTACAGTACAATGGTAGAAAAGAAGAATTGATGGGTACATAGGAACATCTCGGACGTGTCGTCATGAATACGGATATGCAATTCGCGATTGTACGACAACAACGAACAGAACTACGATCGACGCATACATTACGTATTCTTCCTCTCTCGTCGTGTACTCGCGGATTAATTATGTAATTACGATCGAGCTCAAGGAAGCTATGAATTGCAGATTTGCAGTTCGAACGATTCAAACGAAAAATGCTGGCGAAGGTTACCTCACACAGTATGATGAATACATAGTAAAGAAAATTGCAATGAAATTCTTCGTCATTTTAAATGCAGATGAGATAATATCGAAGCCAAAGATTTATGTGTTTTATCAGAAAAAAAAGTTATTATTCATAAAACATAATATTTTTGAAATAGTATATCTTATTTGTACATTAATAAGATATTAGCCTTTTACTTTATGAGCAATCTTGAAATGTGTAATCGTTTATATTTTTCCTTATATAGATCATTTTTATATATAGATAATGATATATAAAATAAAAAATAAATAACATTAGTCGTTTAAAGAATATAAATGTATTAAAAACTTATTAAACAGTTCTTTTAAAAGAATTGCATAACGCGAGAGTGATCGATCGACGGATACAAGCAGAATCGAAGTTTCACTGCATCATGCATGGCATATGATGCATCGAGGGTAACAATGACGAACGGGATCTGATATTCCCAAGTCACCATTATGGCCGCTAAAGGCGGCTAAACGAAACGAGGAAGGAACACATTCGCAACGCGGCGGTACGCTTCAAAGCCGTTGCTTTAGCGATTCTAGATCGCAGATCGCCGCGACCACGACAAGGAACGAGTGATCTTTTCAAAGTAACGATTTCTATTGAAGAACGATGCGTTCGACCATCATTCTTTCTCAAATACTCGACACTTCCGCGTTCGACGCCTCCGTTCTTTCGTTATTGTACCGCATTTCCTCGGTTCTTTATTGAAATCGGACTGTAACACGAGATTCACGATTCCGTCGTCAGTCGATCCGCTCAATGGCAGAAAACGACACAACAGAGTTGTGTCCGACTAGATTATCCCGACAGCGAATAAGCTTGACTATGGAAATTTTCACGCTACGTTACGGGCACATTTTTAATCAACGAAATACCTAAAACCTGGGCGTTTCCATCGAAATAATATGCCGAAGATGAAAATGTTCTGCGTTAATTCTGAAGAGAAATTTCAAGCGATCTTTATTGACAAGGAAGTCGCACCTCAAATGTTGCGTCGAAATCATCGGAATTTACACGGTAACGAATTTCTATTATTATATACGGGGCATTTTCGGGCGTAGCATCTGCCGAGCGTCGCAAAGCTCTACAATCATACCTGTTTTGAAAACAACGACGTGCCCATTTTGTGATCCGATCAGATAGCATTGTACGGTCCCGGATGATTGTAGTCATTACCGTGCTCGCCTGCGTATTAGAATTTGTGTTCTGGTAGGAGGCGAAATTATTCCCGCTTCGAATCCGGTCGCTTTCGGGCACGGCGTATACACGCGCGTGGGCAACTCACGCGTTCGCCTATCTGAAGAAAAATAAAAATATCTAACGATCGAAAATGAAAAGGTTGTTAGTAATGCCAGCGATCGATATTAAAAACATCGTCGATACTACGGTATTGCTTTTCTATTATCTTTAGAGCAACACTAATATTCAACTAACAATTCCTTTTAATAGAACAAATATACGGTAAATTAATAATTTTTATTCAACTAAGCCGCGTATATTCAAAAGTATATTTATCAAAGAACATCCAAAACAAAATTCCAAAGAACGATCCGGAAGTCGGTAGAAAGCGAAACGCGCTTTCTCTTGCTTCGGTTTCACCGTCTTCCTGTCACTTGAGACTCTTTTACTCTCGCATTCCGAAGAGTTCCACCCTTCGCAGCACGCTAATAGGAGATCCTATATCTAAAGAGTAGTAGATTCCATCATTTTCTCGTCATTTTTCTCGTGTCGCGAAGCTCGTGAAAGACAAAGATCTCGTATGGTAAATGCGAGGAGCGCAAAGTTACATCACGTATAACACACCGGGTGTCTTATTTTCTATTGTATTTCGCGCGCGCAAACACGCGTACGACGCGTGTATTCGCGAGTGGTGCATGGGGCGCGTGCACAGTACAGAGAGGCAGCTGCGACACCCTCACGCCCACACGACACACCCCCTAGAAATTCATGTCGACTGGCACGCGCGTTGTTGAATTCTTTCTAATACCCCTGTAATTATATTCTACGTGAGATTCGTTCCCTCGTATGTTCGGAACACAATAAGGACATATCAATCTCCAATCGATTTTGTGCAGAGGAAAAATCTGGAAGCGACATAAACTACATACATATATATCGCGAATGTAGAACAACTATCTCTGTAAAAATTATCGAGTAATTGTTACAGAGATATTAAAGTTTCTTCCAGTTTTTAATTTTGATTGTTATATATTAATAATAAAAGACTAAAAGACATATATTGCATGGATCGTTATAATTTGACAGAACGCCGAAATTTCGCGCCATATCGCTATTCGGCGAACATCGACGGAGCTTATCGCGACCGCAGGCCGTGCATATACAATATAAAAGCCACTTAGATTATGCATGGGTGGGGATTCCCCAGAGTCCGCCTTTCCAACGAACAACCACCACCGCCGACGCTACTAGCAATACCGGCACACCATCGTCGACACTGCCGCCTCCATCATCGCCGCGGTCGTCGCTGCAGCGGCCACCCCCGGGGGCAGTAATCTCGCATGGAGATCCGACTTAAACGATAGGCCCCCATTTCGAGCGCCGCCCTCTTACGCGAGACTCTTAATTTCCAAGGCAGAACGAGCGTGGCGCGGTTTCCACGAAAATACTTTGCGAGGAGGTCTTCGTCGCCGTTTACGAGACGGGCCACCCGATGCCGTGTTATTACAAGCGGCTCGGATATTTCCATATCGCGCGACTAGACGTGGTTTAATACCGCAGTCGATGGTACCGCTTACCAACCCCCTGTTAGCTTCCTCGGATGGGCGCGCCGCTTCGTTGGTGAATCCTCAACCGGTAAATCCTCCCCAGCCTACGCAGCCCTCCTACTTTCCGAGCGGCATTTCTGGGAAGAGTCGTTGTCAGATTCGCGCAAAAGAGCCAAGCTCCATTTTGCCGTTTGATATATCGCTCAATCTCATAAGCATAAGCAAGCTCGTCGGAAGCGGAATCTCCTTATCCGTTGCCGTAATTCGGCGGATCTAGTTTCGTCTCGCGTGCGAACGTTCGATCGATTTGAATTACGCAAGATGCGTATCTTGGCACGCCACTCAGTCGCTTCCTCGATCATCGTTAGACTCAGACAGAGAGGTATACGCAGAACAGGCTCCGAGGGGGAGGGGGGGGAGGAAGGGAGATGAGAAGGGAAGCAAACGGATGCTGAAGGGGACAAAAAGAGCGAGCTAGGCGAGTGTGTCGAGGAAAGAAGGAGAAAGGCAGACGCGCGGCCATGATGCGACCGATATAGCCTCAAGGAATATAAAACGAGCAGAGATATCATCGCGCCGGTGAGTCGGAATAAAACTATAAACCGGAGGAAACAATTACCCTGACTGCTCGGCGGAAGATGCGGCTAATGATAAGTGGTTGGTTGCTCTCCCGGGCCTGCGAAGCATAGCTTTTGCAGCGCGTTTGGTCCCGTCTCTCTTTCAGCGCCATTTTCACCGCGCGGATAAGTAAGAGGGAAACGCAGAACCCCCGTCTCTCCCTCCTCTTCCTCGGATTTATATCAAGGATATTATTGCAATGTGACAAAATAGTGGGTTATATGAATGCAGACTATGCACATTAATGTTGCTCGATTACATTGCTATTCGTAATTTGGAACGTTGACGTTTTCATCCACGCTACTTTAATTCGATCGGAGTTACCTTGAAACTTTTCCCGTAATTGTCGATGGAATCGACCTTCGGTATACTTCAGTTGTATCGCGGAATTGCGCGCGATTGTATGAAATTGCATGATCGATTATCGCAGCGCATTCACCGACATTTTTTTCTTTTTATTTTACAATTACAATCTCCGGTACTTTCAAGATTACGGGGACAGTCTCATCAACGTTCAGCTATAGTCGTAAACTAAATATTGTATTTCCTCTCGGTTGTAGCTAGCGACATATCTAAAGAGAACCGAGATGTCGGCGGTTAAACTTAATCGACGTTGGCGAAATTGGCCTTATATCGCGCGGTGACACGTACGTAGTCCGCGAGCAAACATTCTTTTAATGGCACCGACGGTCTTTCGTAACGTTACAGCCGATTTATGCAAATTGTCGGGCGCAGCCATGTAAATTATAATCCCGGTACGATGCCGCGCGCATAGCAACACTTCGCTCCAGCTAACGCTACGTTCCAAGTAACGAATTGCATGGCGCACGATCGACTCTCTTGTGCTTCGTATTCTTTCTTTCCTTTTTATCCTTTTCCTCCTGCACGGCACACCGATTTTAATCGCGTCTTCTACGTTCGGCCGTCGAAACGACGACGATGGGGTGAAATCGTTCGAATCCGGTGAGCATGAATCACAGAACCATTTGCGTATTTCAATTTCCTTCACCGATCGCATCCGCGGGTATAAGCACGTTTCGTTTAACGTCCAAGGGTCGAGCTACCACCCCATACGGGAACTTTGCGCGCGCGCATGGCCGCGGTCGTTTTCTTTCGCGTGGTGAAGATCACAGTGTTCACAGAAGGCATCTAATTGCCAACCTCTCGCATCTCGCGCTCCCCCATAAACTTAACGACCGCCTTAACGGTTGGCCCTCCCGGTATGCTAAAGAGCGTTTCTTCGGCTATTTCGCGAAGTACCCTGTTAAAGACTTCGATGGGCCATTGCGGTCTTTCATACGCACTTTCTTCGCAAGAAAGACCGCGTCGTTCCGGACGTTTAGTCCGGAATATCTTCGCCTATAATGTTCATATAAATAAAATAACTACACTCGTAATAAGTCTTTTCATTATACAATCCAACATGACCGAAGAAAGAATGAAACAAGGAAAGTTCTAAAAAAAATTCGAATTACGCGCAAACTTACGGCCATTACGGATGGATACGAAGTACGATGGTTATTTCATAGAAATCTTCGCGGTATCGCTTTGGCGGGGTCGAGGAATTTGATTTCCTCGTCGGTTTGCATGATTCTGATTGAAGTGATTGAGAAACGCGGGGAGGGGTTCGCGAGGGAGGGAGAGTGCCGTCGACTGAGGGCCGATGATTGGTGGGACATTAGTGTAATGAGAGTCTTGAGTTAAGGGGTAAAACGTGGTAGCGGCTACCGCGCGCCGTGTATCCGCCATGATTAGAGCCTCGGTGGCGTTTTCGCCGATATCGTGAGTTCGTGAAATCGCTCCTGCAATTTTAATCCAGACTCGGAGAGTCTTCCTTCGAGTCGGTGGAAAAGGGAGAAAAAGGAACATGAAGAATATCGTACTGGAAGAGATCTCGTGGGGTTTCGTCGGAAGAAACGACAAAGTGGATGAAAAACGATACAAGGAATGTATCCCAACAACGAATCGTTGTGATGACCATTCGATAGAACGAATATCTATGCGTGTCGATGAACGCGATCACACGTCCAATCACGGTTTAATGTTGATTGATAACATACATATGGTCTGTTTTCTGTTCCTGCATTAGACTGCACTAGCATTCTCTTTCTCACTTTCAATAAATATCAAACATATTTCTCTTTTGGAACTCACTTCAAGTTCCAAAAGTATACATTAGTTCAGCCACAGAAAACAGACCTATAGTTGACTATCAAAGTGATTTTTGAATCTGTAGAATAACATGCGCTTTCTTTCTACAAATGTAAATGATATATCTCGCATCACTCCCTCTTAAAAAACTCTCACTAGATATATATATATATATATATATATATATATATATATATATATATATATATATATATATATATATATATATATATATATATATATATATATATATCACATCGCTCTCTTGAAAAACTCTCAGTAGACATCGTGCATGTGATTGCTTTGCGAATATCGGACATTTATACAATGATGGCTAGATTTGATGCAACTGACTTGCTACAGAGATGCATGCTCGGTTGCCCATTTGCAGGCGTCCATTGTTGAGCGTGTTAATGTCGACCAAACATCACCTAAACCATCACTTCACAGAATTGATTTTAGTCAGCTTGGAATTAATTCAAGCAGCACTTTGTATAACCCGCACAGCAATTAATACTGATTTTCTAAATTGCAACATTAAAATCCAAATTGCAGATTATTACAAATTTTTATTCGGACGTAAAAAGTTTATTAAACTTTATACAAGCGAATAAGTAGAGAATAATTCGCACTTCAAATTATTATTTTAATATATAGTATTTTACGTAGTATTTTAGTACATAGTATTTGTAAATTAATATCAATTTATTCGATAAAGTTTTTCTTTAATAAATTTCGAGCTGCATCGATGTGTTTTAGTACGCAATATTTTTTAATTAATATCAGCTTTAAAAGTAATAGATATTAATTGTACTCGTAAGTACAATATGCAAATTAATATGCAAATCAAAGTTTAAAGAAAACTTCATACGATCGAATAAATTTTTGATAATTTATGTTTGAATCATTTTAGTATTGCAGTCGGGAAAATTTGATATTAATAGCCACGTGGATCACAGTGTCTGCAAAGTATCGGCGGGTTGAATTAATATCAAACTGATCAAAATCAGTTCTGCGAAGTGTTGCATGTATGTAAATAAAAAATGGACCCGATGATTGCGGGGTTTGCCTTCAGCGAAATTATCCTGAATGACAATGTCTTCGTCTGTTATCCTGTATAAAATTATAAGGGCTATTGTACGGACCACTTATTCCTTAATCGAAGCTACCGATTCGAGTTGTATTTCGAATGAAATGAGGCGCGCGATGCACCGGTTTCGTTAGCACAGCAGATCGAGATCGTCTCGTTCTCGTAGGCATTACGTATTCAGTGGCCAGCGCCATTTTACCTCGACCATTTTTGCCGATCAAATCTTAATTGTTGGCTGGCGGCTGTCTAAGGAGGCGTGGCCACCCGGTTGGTTCACTTTCAGCCACGCGATGCACGAACGCACTGGTTTTCTTCCTCTTATTTCTCTTCTTCTCTTCTTCTCTTCTCCCGCTTCTTCTTACTCCCCTTGCGTATTCTTTACGATGCACCAAGGAGTGCGATGCACCGCGACATTCTCGAGTCCCCTCGCATCTGCAACCGGCGCAACGGTGTCCGTGCAACGTGTATGCTAATCGCATCCAGTTACCAGAACCGTAGGTAATTGTGGGTACCGAAGAGAGGCCTCTCACCCTTTCTCTCTCTGCTACATTCAAAATACGTGAGATCCTTGTATGAGAAATATACAAGCGTTCCATGATTTACATCAAAAGTTTGCTCTCATATTTCATTTTTACGTAAATAAACCATGAATCGAAAAATAATTTTATCCTACACTGAAAGAAAAGATTGGTTGCTGCAATAATTTAGATAGTAAAATATGGCATAGCAACCAGTTTTTGGATGTAGCAGCAAATTTTTTAGTTGCCTATCCGCAAAGTCAGTATATGATTTCAATAGACTAACGTAATTAAAAATTTGCTGCTACAATCAAAAACTGGTTGCTGCAGCCGATTAAAAATGCTATACTATCTAAATTATTGCAGCAGACTTTCAAAATTATTAATGAGCAACGAGCTTACTACTCTGAAGATAATATCATCCGCAATAGGTAATGTAATTATATAAATGTATTATTCATTGTATCGTTCTTGGAAGATATCGAAATATAAGTGTGAAAAAGATTGTAGGGAGAATACAATATATCATACTAAATAATTATATGTAATAGAGATGTCCAATTGCAATTCATGATAAACGATGATGAACATTCGATAAAATCGGTATATTACCGCAATTAATCTTAATGACATGAAGCGGTAATTATCGATTATCCTGCGACAATCTCTAGACACTACTGGTACCGCCACATAATAAATTTACTCCTACATCGCGATGTAAATGCCACCTAACTAGTACACGGACAAAGTAGCCGCCGACACTGGCGGCGCGGCGAAAGGCGGAGAATTACGCCCATGGTCTAGCCCATTGGATTCCTGAATTGCAAAGTGTACTACGCCATACGCCGCTTAATCAACGGTCGTCAATGTGTCCGCTGCAGCGGAACGGTTATAACTCTATGAGGAAGACGAACGTCGCTATGATGGAAAGTTTAATGTTATAGACGTTAAATCTTTACGTAGTTGTTAATAAGCGACATCAGTTTCTTATACAAGCGTATGTTTTACATACGAAATAATTACACAGGCCCACAGAAAAAAAAGTACCATGTGCTGGGATGGAGACCCAGCTACTCTTATGTATTTTGAATCGCTGAATACGAATCTGACATCAAAATAGGACCATCCTGGGTGAATTTTCAATCTAGAGCGAAAAAATGGATCAAAATGGGTCTGCTTTTATTGATACATTCTAAGACCATTGGCAAAAAACTTTTGATTAAACCTAGATATGTTTCTCGAGTTGAGAAATTCTTATCAGTCGTTAAGAAATACTATACTGAAGACGCTCTGAAATACTAATATGCTACTACAAAAATCATTTACAAATATCAACCCTTGATATCTCAATTGACGGACAAGGTGGTAACAAACGCCGTATCTATGTCCTCTACATCTCTTATATAACTTCTAGGTACTTGTAGATGTTTTCACCTATGTATCATTATATTTACATGACTGAAATCATGCGACAAAGTAGCTTGATTTTGCAAGTTGTTTGTTACTAAAATGACTGACATCGAAAAGGCAACATGGGTTAGCTTTATAGAAGTAGTTTGTAGACAAATTTTTAGGTATTAAGAAAAGCGAAAAAATATCGTAGTTAATATGATAGAAATTAGACTTAATCGCAAATTAGACTTAATCAAAAGTTTTTTGCCAATGATCTTAGAATATATCAATAAAAGCAGAGATTTCAAGATTTTTGATCCATTTTTTCGTTCTAGATTGAAAATTTATCCTGGATAGTCCCATTTTGATGTCAGATTCGTATTCAGCGACTCAAAATACATAAGAATAGCTGGGTCTCCACCCCAGCACATGGTACTTTTTTTTCTGTGGGCCTGTTATTTCGGGATGCATTGATTTTTGCATTTATTATTTCTGAATGAATAAACATAGTCATCATGCAAACTACTAATAAAACTACTAATACTTGTGTTAGAAACAATCCACTCAAATCCTTGTTAAAATTTTGAGTTAAATTTTGAATATATCCTGCATTTCGTTATTTACTGCGAATACTGAAAATCTATCATTCACGTTATAATATAAATTTTCAGGACTCAGTGAATAATAAAATGCAGCAAGTATTAATTCAACAAAATGTAATTGTGTCATTTGAAAATTTCACGTTAAATTGATACGTAACATTTAAAATTAAAATAATACAATTTATGAATAAACAAATATAAAAATGTTATTAAAACATAAATTCTAAGATCAACAAATAAAATGTGTTAATATAATATATATTATAAATGTTAAAATTGATGTATCATGTTAATTTAACATATTATAATGTTAATTTAAATGATAAAATATATTGTAATTGTTTACAAATTATGCGTTACATTTTTGCGTGTTAGTTTTTTATATATTATCTGCGTTATTTTTTAACATATTCATCTTGTGTAAAATTAACACAAAATTTGAGTAGATCGTTTGGACACATAAAAAGTGTTACATTAAGCACAAATTTCCCAACATTTTTTAATCCATTAGCATAGTAGATGTAAGAATATTATGTCAAAGTAAAAATAAATTTCTTAATTACGATTTACGAAACAAGATCACGCCACCGGATTGTTTGCCTATGGAGAAAGAAGGTTAGTCATTTTTAGAAGAGGCAAATGCACATCGTCTTGTAAAACACTGATTTCGACCTGCGCGCGCGTTCGCCAGATACTATCCAATTAGCGGCAAATTAATATTACGCGCGGTGTAATCAGGCTAGTACGCAGGCAGGGGCGCTGCGCACCGTTGCCAGCCTTCTCTCAGCATAATGACACGTATTACTCTGATTGGCAACAATTGGTAACAATTGACGGGCGGAACCGAGCCTCGAAGGTTCCGCTACTTTGCCCGCGTTGTTTACGACCAGAACTTCAAAACGTTACACCTTAATTGCGTGGCTACATGCTCGAAGAATTATCAAGGCTTCCTTACATCCCTACGTCATTACTTATTAGACATACAGTCAGCTCTAACATAAAACTTATAGTACAATAAGCTGTAAGTTCTTTCATTTTTAGAACTCCGTTTAACTGACGAGAGCTTAATTTTCTCACGTGGAAGTGAATAAAAATGCAAAAGATTGTAACATCCGCTTGTTAATATTTCTATTAAATTGTCGCGAGATTATATAATGCAAATCGCGTATAAAGACAGGAATATATAATAGTATTGTATTATTTAAGCTTGTTGTTGAGTAGCATATAATTAAACAAGAAATCTAGCCAATATAATAAATTATTAACTATTTTTTGGCCAGTTCTTAATCAATTTTTATTTTTCCGAGACAAAATATTAAAAAAGTTTATTTCAAATTTATCATTTTTTAATTAGGAGTAATTAAATTTGAAAAAAAAACTTTTATCAATTAATTGTAATCTTTTATTACATTATGTTGAAGTTTTGATTTTCTCAGCAATTAAGAAGAGATTGCACAAAAAATTTCATCAATTAAATACTCAAGATCAGAGTGAATTTACATCAGTTGAGAACTTTAAGTAAAAGTTTTTTACGGTACTCTTTATTCCTTTTGTTTGAAAAAAATTAAATACTTTATTAATAATATTCCCGATGTGAACATGGCGTATAGAGATATCAACTAAATGAATTCATTAAAGTTCTGAAAGATTCACTGCCTACGTCATCGAATTCTAATGTAATTCTATAAAATGGACTGCAAAGATTGTGATGCCTTATACGTCGGCCAGATCGGTAGATATTTGAAAGAGCGGATGCCGGAACATAGAAATCATATTAACAGAAACACGACTCAGTCTTCTATTGTCACGGACCATAGAATGAAGACATCCCATGATTTTTATTGCGACATTAAAATATTGGACAAAGAAAAAATCTTAAGGAAGTTCTCACGTTTGAAATATAAGACAAGTTTATAATATACATGTAATATAAAAATTAATAATATAAATAATTTCTAGAAAAAATTTCATTGACTTTTACCGTACCATTTTAAAGATATTTAATTATAAATTTATAGAATTTTACATTACAAGTTGAAAGTATAACCTTATTCTGTAGTTATTCTCTTTTAAATTGAGACATTTGCGTATAATTTAAAAATCATTATAATTATAAAGTAAATACTTAAGTTTATTTTCGTAAAATTTCATTTAAACTAACATACAGTTTACAAAAAATTTATATTCTTCAATGAAAAAAGCTGGAATATATGTCAAATAGACGATACGTATACAAATGAGCATCTTACAACTTTTATTTTGTCATTTTGAAAATATTTATAGTAACATAAAATTAACAATAGTTATATATAATAGCATAAGATACTGTTAGTAATCTTTTTATTCCATTATTTTAATTGTTTTACATATTATTATAAATAAACTGTCTATTGACTAGGGAGTAGCGCGAGAAACTTCTTAAATAAAAGACTATTGTCAAAAATGATTTACATAAAGAAACAAAAACATGGTATAAAGGACCCCGCACAAATCTTATGAAAATTGAACAAATGGAGGAATTATTGTGAAGTAAGTTGAATCTTCCGAGAATAAGGTCATATATGAGGGTGTAAAAGAAGTGAAGCGATTCATCTCAGAGAATCCTGACATTTTAATCACTAGAGCGGATAAAGGCAATACTACAGTAATTATGAATCGGGAAAGTTACAGAGAGAAAATGTATGAGATTCTCAACGATCAGACCACATATAATTTAATAAATAAAGATCCCACTAATAAAATAACATCTGAAATCGGTAACTTATTAAAAAATTGGAAAAACAAGGGGTACATCGATCTAAATTTATACAAAAAATTGTATGTATCGGACGGCGAACTTCCGAGTTCTTATAGACTGCCAAAAATTCATAAGGAAGGTCATCCTCTAAGATTGATAGTCAGCTGCATTAACAGTACTTTTTATCCACTGGCGACCTTCTTAAAAGAAATTATAGATAATAATAATAAAAAGAATTTTAGTTATGTAAAAAACAGTTTGATTTGATAAATAAACTCATGGAAAGAAAGTGCAACTTTGGGATTTTCTTTATATGTGTTATATGTGATTTTTAAGATAGCTGTGCTAGAATAAGTTTGAGCTGAAAGAATTAAGAGAGGTCTTGAGTAGGTTTTAAATGATGAAATGTAATATTTGATTATCGTGATTCAATGATCGCGCGTATTTTCAGTCGAGTGATATTATATATTTACAATATATAGTGTTTAAATATACAAGAAGAAAGGTAATCGATAAAAATTTTAGTATTATATCATTCGACGTGGTCTCCATGTACACGAATATTCCGACCGATTTAGTATTAGAAAGCATTGAACGTAGGTGGAACTTGATTGAAAATAAGACTTCGATTCCTGTACATGAGTTTATTAAAGCAATTATGATTATAATTAACTCTACATTTTTTAAATTCGACAAAAAAATATTTAGACAGATTTTTGGCATGCCAATGGGCTCTCCTTTGTTCCCTATATTAGCGAACATAGTTCTACAAGACTTAGAACAAGAAATACTATATATTACTGCTAATAATATTATCTTGTCTTTTTATTTCCGTTATGTGGATGACATTGTGTTAGCGGTGCATAAATACAAGGAGTTCTGGAAATTGTTTAACTCATATCATGAAAGGCTTAGATTTACTGTTGACTTTGGCGATGAAAACGGCATAAATTTTTTAGACGTAAAATTAATGAAACAAGAAAGAAGAATCATCTTCGATATTTACAAAAAACCTACTAATTCTGGGACATTTAAACTATTTTTCGAATCATCCGTTAGTACATAAAAGGGGCGTAATCATCGGGCAATTAGATAGAATTTTGCTTTTATCCCATCCAAAATTTCATGAAAAAAACATCTCTGATTTAATTCACACTCTTTTAATGAATGGTTATTCTCTTAAATTCATATTTTCAACAATAAAAAATAGAATAAAAACCTTGGAAAGTACAACTAATTTAGATCAAAATCGTGAGGAAAATAATAACGAATGTGATTCTAATGTTAATTCAAAGAAAAAGTTTTTCACGATACCATATTTAAGCAAAGTATCTGAAAAATTCAAAAAACTCACATATTCATGGCTTTAATATAGCTTATAAACCTATGAATATATTTATAAAAATTGGAAAAGATCTTTTGCTTAAGGATGACCATCGTGGAGTAGTCTACAAAATTAATTGTTTAAATTGTGAATCTTCTTATGTTGGCCAAACAAAAAGGAAATTAAAAACTCATATAAAAGAACATAAGGCTGACATAAGAAAATCCGAGATGTTAGTGGTTTCACGTCAGTTGAATGAGATGAATTGGATTGGGATAACATAAGAATTTTAGACATAGAACATTAATGAAAAGAAGAATTTCTGAAATGATATACATAAAAGGTATATACAAATAAGTGGTATCAATAAGCAAAGTGACACTGAAGGTTTGCCTGATGTTTATCTGCCTCTTCTTAAGAAGATCTCTCTCACACTTAATAAATAATTCTAGAACTTTCTAAACTTTTGACTCATATATATAAATAGTAGTAAAATATATGATATGACAAATAACAACACACAATGTCACGACAAATTTCCATCCGTGTAAAGGATATACTTGAGATTCATCATTATATTTTTTTGCTGTAAAACAGGTAACGATTCTATTCTTACATATTTCGATTAGAAGATATTAATGATACGCAAATTTGTTAAATTAGAATCTGGAAATTCTCGTTCTACACTTTTCGTGATATGACAATTGGCGGTGTAACATTATTGTACGAAGCATCTTCGTATGAAAGAATACGTTTGTATAATTATATCATACGGTTGAATTTAATCAGTCAGCTATATGTAACTCTGTGTTTTAAGAATATTGTGAATTTACTGAGGATGGCCAGATTGTAGCCGAAACGTCTAATGTTTTAATAGTTCAATTAAATAAAAATTTGTTCAATAATAAATAAAAATAGACTATTATTATAGATTATTAAGAAACATCGTACGTATCAATACAATCACCAGACCAATATCTACGGCGGATCAAAAGGAAATCGAACAGTTTAATGCTTTTAAAAACTTTTGGTGGGATATGAACAATCCATTAGGAGGCCTTCAATTATACAATTCATTCAGAATACAATTTTTGATAGATGGATTGATAAACGCTGGATTCAAAATACAAAACTCAGATTTTCCATTAGAAAAAATAAAAATTGTGGATATTGGCTGTGGTGGAGGTATATTGGCTGAGAGTTTAGCTAGAATAGAAGCGCAAGTAACTGGAATAGACGCAGCCGAACAATTAATAAAAGTTGCTAAAAATCATATAAAATTGAATCGCGATATATCAGAAAAAGTGAATTACATTTATACAACCGTAGAATATTTTGCTAATAAGGAGAGCGAAAATAGCACATATGATACTGTTGTAACTTCTGAAGTTTTGGAGCACAATCAGACCCACAACTATTTTTAAAGATACAATATTATATAAAAAATTTATTAAATATAAATACTACATAAAAATCAAATGTTTCCCAAATATTCTGTACAGGAATGTGTGAGAATTGTGAAACCTGGAAAGTCGATTTTTCTAACGACGGTAAACAGAACTTTAACATCTTGGTTGTCTATTGTAGCATCCGAATACATTTTCGGATCTATACCTTGTGGTATTCATACATGGAATAAATTTATTACTCCACATGAAGTTCAATGTATATTAAAAAACTGTACGTTTGATTCTTGTTAATTGTAAGAAAAAAATATTAAAAAACAATTTGTTGAATATCTATATACTTATATATCTAACGATCTATATACTTATATATCTGATATACTTATAAATCGGTACTAATTACAAATATTTCTTAATTCTTTCCGTTTTTCTACAGATGGTTGTGAAATAAGATCGATTCGTGGCACGAAATATAATCCAATGACAAATAAATGGTCTTGGTCATCAACTCTATCTACTTTTTATTTACTACATGCAATCAAACAAAAAGAAACTGACATATAGATTTTTGAAAAACAATTTGCATTCATAAATATAAAATATTATTTTAATATTAAACAAAAATATAAGTTAAAATGTCTTTATACAAATTTCACAGCATATAAAATTACATTTTCGATACAAAATCTTTGGTTCTTTTGATAATTTTGTAACTAATTATTCCATAATATTTTATACATTTTATTTCTCTACGTTGATAAATTTTCTTATTCATAAATAATACTTCTTAAATATTTTATATATACACACGATTATTTAAACAACTTGTTTTATGTTATTTGATATATCCTGAACATAGAAATATATACATTAATCAATACTATTATTAACTGTGCAGAAGTGACTTATCTATGTTTTATTTTCCTTCCTTTTCTTTGACAAAATACTGAAAAGAGCAGCACATGTACGGAAACTTATGTAAACGCATCTCTATTGTAAATTACCTAAATACTTTACAACGAATCATCAGCACTATTGTATACTCTGTTAATAACAACTTTATATAACTATCAAGATAATTTTATGAATACTGACGTTAGTATTATAAATATCTATAGTGTTATAAATATTAGTTGATACTATATTGCTGGAAAAATTGTTCAATGCATGATGTTTTTTAGGCAGATTATTTTCGTAATCGTGACTCACGCACTGTACAAATAGGATAAACTAAATCTGAATCAGTAGATAATCATTGATATCAGTGCCAAGTATGCCACTGGTAATTAGTGAAAATACGAATTAGTTAAATACGAGATCTCTAATCTAGCTAATTTTTATTATATGATCTAACTAATCTTGTTTTAGTGCTTAAATTCAATGAATACGATATTGGAAGATTGAAATTAACGTGCAAATGGCAGTATTTTAGTTATATAATACTCAAACATTCTTCCTTTTTTAGTTGAACTTCACTGATTATTAGTGCTAAATACGCCACTAGATAATTAGTGACTATCCATTGATTCAGATTTAGAGAATATAAAGCGTATATATCTAATCTTTATCATGTCTCTCATATTTATCTACATAAAAATTTTTTAATTTAATAATTTTGTAGTCATAAACATATAATGACGTGATGCACTGCTAACATTATTTTTTACATTTGTATAAAAAAATTATATTTTTATACTTCATATCTCTATCTATCTTATATTTCTATGCTCTAAATTTATCGGAAAATTAAAAGTTTATTCTAATTTACTTTTTATTTGTTTGGCAATAAAAAACCTATCTCTGAAAGATGAGTAATTATTGTGAAGAATTACACTTTCATGTATTATTTATACGTAACAGTGTAATATATCATGTACATCTTTCTTTTTTCATTTTCAAATACGTTATAAGTTAGATTTGAATGTGTTAAACCCAAGAGAAAATAATTGAATTGCAATTTATTGTTTTTGAAATTCGTTCTTCACAGCGATAACTCCTACAAGATCTCCATTAAATAAAATCGTTTATATATTTATTATAGAGTAGAGCACGCACAGGTATCGTCTCTCTATTTCCCATACCCTGTTATCCGAACGCGCATTTACGATCCGTCTTCCACATTTCTTCTAGCAATAAAAGCATTAAGTATACTTGCCAGCACTCCGACGAAGTATACCTCTTGCAAAATGTTACGGTCTACTACAGTTCGGCCGCGAGTAAATAGAAGCCGCGAAAGGTGTGTGATACCTATTTGTACAGGAGCTCAATGTTCTTTCTTTAGTATAGTGAGCTTGCTCGTTACACCTCAACGAACTGGCTTACTTTTTGCCTTAATTGAGATACTCGTCAGGGAAATTATTAAGTCTTGTGCTACGCATTTGTCTAGCGGGAGAGAGTGCATCCTCTGGATGATAATAATGTTCCAATAACGTACCATTATATTCAGAACCCTAACAATGTTTCGTGCAGCTAAAATTAGTACATACATTTTCAATTAATTAGATAATTTCTCAAGCAATTTCAACTAAGTATGTTTATTATTCAACCAATATATAATATATGTATACAAGTGTCGAAAGCTAGTAACGAAAATTAACTTGCACATATATTTAAAATTACATTCGCGTATTCATGTTTCTAAGCACTTTTTCAGAAAATACACGACTCATTGACTGTCAATCAAATATACTCGCCTTCAATTGCATATCATTTTGCCTTGCGTATCGCACAGACTACCAATACCGGACTCCACTGACGTAAGAGATTATTTCACTTATTTTATTACATATTGTATTTTTAATCTTAGCTACATAATGCATATAATCACGAAGCCTATTACTCCGCGAGTGCGGGCGAATGGAAAGAGTATTCATCCCGCTTCGCATCGTTCCGGCTCTTGGCATCGTATTTTAACGATATCGTAATTTGGAGAACCGCAAACCCCCTGACGTCACTGGTGCATCGAAGCATCTTGTTGGCGCGCAATCCTTCCACCCTCCTTTCACCCTGTGGACCGATAATCTCGGTCAAAAGGATATTAGCGAGTAACGAATTATAGGAATTTCGGCAAATTAGATATTGAACGAATTGAAGGATTGCGTTACTAATTCCACTGGGACGCCGATCGTTACGCCAAGATTTATTCAATCGCTGTCACGGGGCAGAATCTCGGGGAAGACTTTGCATCTTTGCAGACACAACGTAAAATTTGTATCTACACGTGAAAGCGTACATGTTTTCAGCAAAAATTATAACATCCAATGGAATGCTTCCAACGCGCTTTGATGAAGTTTCGCTCGTAAAACACAGGAAAGTGTGTTTGAACTTGTTTGAAGAAAAACACTTTTCGTATTTACGATGAGAGCATAAGTAATCATCATCCGCGTTTAAGTCGTCGTTACGAATAGTCGTGTCCTGCCCTTTCCTTGTCCGATCTCACAGCACGGCGCCGGCGATCCAGCCGTCGCGGCTACACACGTGGCCTTCTATTTTGCTCCATGCCAATCTTAATATTATCCTTCGAATTATGGCCCTAATGCTATCCACGATACGCGTTCCCACTACACGTACGAACCATCGGCTCTAATAATCGAGCACGAAATTCAGAGCGGTCTCTCCTCCGCCGGACGTCGAACTAGCATTAGGATACCATCTGGATTATTTCGCAACTTTTGGCAAACGGCGTGATTATTCGTCATTTTCATTATATTTACGCAACGAGCGTTTCATTTTTATTATCCCGGTACACTCCTCGGTATAAGATACGTGTATTCAAAATAAATAATAAATAAAACCGATCTCTCAGCTTTCACAGCGAGAGAGTCACGCCAACGCAAACGTCCCGCTTCTTTCAACAGGCCAATGGCTCGTAATTATTCGCCTAAGTTCACGTAAATTTCGCATTGAACATGCTACATGCGGATATTTCGCAACGTCACGGACGGGTGACTCCGCCATCCGTCGCGAACACGAGACATTGTCACGAGATCTCACCATCGTAAATCTTCGGCGCTATATCGACGTGGTGGAGTGACGCGAATGATATTCGCCCGTCGGCTAGAATGCATTCATATATCGCGGCACGTATCGTGTCGCTCGTAGCCTGTCCTGGCAGGAAGCGGCTGGCTATACACGGCATAACTTGTAGCCGTGTCGTGATAGCGACACTTCATAAACATGGACTGGCGTCATGTCGCGGTGGTACCGACGCGAAGCACTTTACATCGTCGATCGTTATCCGTCCGCGCCGATGGACATCGACATTGGACGCCCGTTGCGTTTACGACCCGCTTGACGTGAATAGACATAGACCGAGAAACTACGACTCTTCATTCAAGAGTTTAACGAAACTTCATTTTGCTAACATATTTAAATTTAATTTTTTCATTTGCATATATTTGTATATATAATATTTGAATAATAAAAGCAGTAAATTATTACCTTGATTATTTATAAAATAGTCTTATTTTATCATAATTAAATATGATTTATGATACATAGGTCACATATAATTAAAGGGTACATATACTCTTCAATATTCATTATACTCTTCAATATTTAGTTGAGTAACGTAACGAGGATACAAAAGTATTTCTGTTAATATATCCTTCAAAGGACATGAGAATATAATATTACAAAACATGCGCAAATATTATATGAATTCACTCAGTCTAATCCGAAAAAAATATTGTAAATAATACGAATTAATTGATATGTAATAATAGTAATGGAGATTTTGCAATTCATATAAAATTAATCGCAATTCAAATTATAAATTTCATTATCGTGCATTGTATAATGCAAAAATTTTTAAGTACTAGCGAGCGAATCATTAGAACGATATAATTCAAATTTCATTTAATTACAAAAAGCAAAAAACATGATGAATCGACACAAAAAATCAATTGAAGTTCACATGTTCAGTTCCAATTAAATAATTTAAATGAACTTTACTGTAACTCTTTATATGATTTAATATTGATTTTTTTTTTATTAATCTTATAAAAATTGCATCTTCTAGACTGTATAATAACGTTAAGTAATTACATAGCGTAAATATATTATAATAAATAAATTCACTCACCAATTCCGCCAATGTTGATATGATCCATACTGCAGGACGATCTTATGCCAGGAGAAATCCTACAATACAAAACATACAATACAAAATAATTTGATAATCTTACATTCACATGGAAATTGCTAAAATTCGATTTAATTTTGAATATCTCGCGTATATTTTAATCAGGATCGGATAGTAACTAGTTAATAAGTTAAAAGTTAAATAAAAATGACAAAGTTAATATCTTTATAATTAAATTCAGTTAATTTTAAATGAATTGATTATTAACTTAACTCAGTTGCTTTTAAACTTTAATTTATTAATTTTTCCTTTTTAAATTAAAATTTTTTTATCTCTCTAAAAATGCCAATATTAATTTCCAAAAATCTTAAACATTACAGAATTAGTTTTAAAAAAACTCAATGAGTAATAGACACGACAGTTATAATATCCAAAGATAAATGTGGGTTGGATCTGCATTAAGGAATGCTTCTATTGTGTCAAGCCTTATTTTACGTTAATGAGCGATAAAAAAAAAGCGATAAAACTAATACTTTTTATTTACATATAATTTTCAAAAAACCTGCAGGCATGATCAACACAAAGAGAAGTACAAAATTACTTACGTTTTTAAAAATTATAATATTTTATTTTTCATTTATAATACAAATATCAAAATATGAAAATACACATTCTGAGGAAAATAGTGAGACTCTGAATTAACTTACCCAATCTTAATTTTAATACATTCGCATTTAATACATTACACAAGTTTCTACACTGAGAGAAAAATGTTTTGTATTTATAACTATAATTACATGTTACTATAATTATGATTATTACTGTTATAATAATAATAATAATAATAGTAATTATGTATATAGTTTTAGCAACAAATGTATGTATTGTAGTTGGCAACCTAAAATGATTATAATGATAATTATTAAATCATAAAATAATTGAAATTACCATAAAAATGATTCAATATTTTGGGACAATCATATTTTTTATGATTATCCCAAAATATAAAGTATAACTATAAAATTATAGTCACTTGAATCATTTTTTAATCAATAATAATATATAATTATAGTTACAAATGTAAAACATTTTTCTCTCAGTGTACTATTAGACTTAACTCATATTCTCGTTAAAGAGAAAAAATACAATCTATGAAATAAATCAATTTATTTCAACTAATGATTAAAAGTACATAATTTATAATCATTTTTAAGTAGTAATTTTTTATAGATTAAAAATTTCGATCTCCTCTCTATTTCTTTAATTTTAAAAAAAGTTGAACTGAGATTAAAATTTAATTACACTGGAGCAAATAAACTAATTAATCGGGAATTCATTGCATAATTCTTATGTATATGCAATTTGTTTGATAATGTGCACCTAATTTCTACAGCATAAACAAGTTTATCAATGCCCCTTTGATCAAAGAAAACAGAGATATTTCCATATAAAAAAATAAATAATCAACATTGAACTCTTGAAACGTTAAACAAATAATAAATAAAGAAAAAACGAACAATTAAAAGTCTGAATACGTGCACGGACGAGATAATTATATAATTAATTATATAATTAATTACTGCGTATTAAGATTCTTAATTTTTTCTTTATTTATTATTTGTTTATATTTCCATATTTCAATATTATTCATTTCTATAATTCTGTAACTTGAAAAGTCAATATCTCTTAAAATCTTATGCTGTGTGATTCTACAATGTGTTATGTGTGTAGTCGGAAATCTAATAGCTGTATTCATAGTCAGATTTTATACTTAAAGTTTCCTTAAATTTATCTTTAGACCAGGCTTTGTAGCCAATGAAATAATTCATGAAGTATTTGAAGATAAAGGAAACCTTAAATATAAGGCCTGGTTATGAATATGGACATTAATCTTAATTGATGAAGTCAATCAGCATTAGAGAGACGGAGGAAGGGGGGAGGAGAGAGAGAGAGAGAGAGAGAGAGAGAGAGAGAGAGAGAGAGAGAGAGAGTTGTATAAGTTGGCTATTATTCAACTTCAGAGCGATAAGACTTACAATTAGAACTACCTACTCATTATAGAAACATTAAACGAAATGTTCGCAAATAAATTTTCAAAGAATTTCGGCAAAAAGACCGATTTTTGTACAAATTAATTTTGTTAGAAAAACTGCATTTTTCAATTAGCGCCTCAATATAATAATGCAGAATATATAGGATGTTACCAAGTTAAATCATCAAACTCAAAATATAATAATGTGAATATAATAATTAAAATATAAAACATGAATTCAGGAGATAAAACAAATAAACTTTTTCTCTAAAAATTTGCTTTACAAGTAATGCTTTGACTCCATAAGTTACAAAACTATAGAATAATGTTGAAATATATTTTATTTTGAAAATTGAAGGAAATTATTGATAAGCTTTTGTTTACATTGTAAATTGTAACCTAAGCAATAACGCAAGTGTGCAAAAAAATTACGCATATTTCACATAATATACATAATACAGCTACTCATTCTTTCACTAATAAATGTAATGCTTGTTAATGACTGAAAGTCATTAGTTTGAACAAAACATTTAATACATCAATTAAAGTACAAGAAATGCCACTTATGATCAAAGTTAAATGTTTAAATAATACGTACATATGTACTTTAAATAATTTTATCTCGTAAGATAAGAGTCATAAGTATGATTGCATGCATTATACTTTCAACACAATCAACCTGAAATATTAATAATTTTAATAAAAATAATTTTTCCAATTTAATTTAGATGCATCATAAAATCTGTAAAGAACTTATTGTGAAATATATTATCTTGGCCAGCGATTTAATAATTACATTTTGATTATTGTAAAGTAATAAAGAAGAAATATGTCTAGATTATTTCAACATTATTCATTTCTACAGTTTTAAAAACTTACTTCTTAACAAAACATTTGTGAGCAAACTTTTTATTTGAGAGAAAAATTTTTATTTGTTTTAAGATCTTAAATATTCATATTTCAAATTGGCCGTGGTTTAACCCAAGAAAATCCTGTATATCGCCAAAAAAAAAGATATGATTGATGTGGTAAACCGATACTGATTGTCGTTTCAAACTAAATAATTCAATTGGCAAGCTTTATTTTATATTCGTCTTATATAGAATTCTCTCAATTGAACATTATTAATTTTTAAAAATTATTATTAATAATTAAAAATTAATCTTGCCGAAATCGTATTTTCTCGATTGTCTTAATAGAATAATGGTACTATAAATATAAGATGAATAAATATACTCACCAATTTAGCTAATTATCAATTCATGGTTTACACTGACAATGAGCAGGACAACGTCAGGAGAAATCTTGCGGAAGATGTGAAGATCCGAGATTAATGGCGATAATCATAACCTTGCAATTCACGGAAATTGTTACAATTCAATCACGTATTATGAATATCTATCTCTCATACGGTTTTTAAACTTATTTACATTAACGTTATATATAAATTCTTATACTGATAATTAATCTAGCGATCGACATAAACTCGACTGAAATTCGCGAAAAACAGAAAGATACATTCGACGTGAAAAACAACGTCGAACCGCGATAACCGTTGAACTAATGGCGGATTCAATTGAATTTGGAAGTGCGCACTGGTGCATATTAAAGCCGTTGTACACTGAGTATAAAAATGAAATGCAAATATTTCGAATAAAACACACATTCTACTTAATAATATACAATAAATACATGAGTATTTTACGATTTAATCGATTTCTATGTTTATTTAAATATATCTACGTTTGTACGACGATTTTAAGGTGAGTGCATCGGTGCGAATGCATGAGTGCGTCCAATCGAATCGATTCGCTGTAACTTGTGATCGGCAAACTTCATTGCATACTTCTATCGAAAAAAACTCGATCGATCGTTACAATTTTTCTAATCTCTAGAATCGCAAATTAAAGTTTCGATTGGCGTATTCAGATTTCATTGTAACTTAACAATATTTAATATGATTAATTACCTAAATATTCTTTTGAACGTTTAATGTAAGGACACAACGATCGTTGCGTTCGCAAAGGGAAAAGATGAGCGTGCGAAGATGGAAACTGTAATCTTGGGATTTTGTCTCCTGAAACTGCATTATCGGCGAAGCGACCGCGCGGTTTCAACGGATAAGTGGAAACTCTGTAACCCGCGGGGCCGGTCGAATCCGTGACGTCGTCTACGTGCCGTGTCGCTCTCTCAGTCTCGTATTCGACGCATCGTGCAGCGATTTGGTACTGCGAACGCATAACGGACGTATGAGGTATCTTTCGAAGGACTCATGCGATGCACGCTGCCTGTGGAACGAGTGCCGGGTGTGCTGTTTTTGATTCGCGGACACGACTCGATGGAAACGCATATGCGATAGAGATTGCAGACATCGTCAGGTGTACTGAGTTAGATGGTGTCGAGCACGTCGCAGCGGTGCTTCGATACTACGCGAAGAATATGGACGTAACGCTTGTAAGTCGTAAAAATTCATTTGCGAGGATATAACGTTCTGTCGACGTGCGATCGTTCCGGTAGCGAGGTAAGGTTAAGTTATTGCAGTGCGGTGCGGACAATCGCTTCTCTTATCGGCCGTCACGCGGCAGCACTGTGTAACGGCGCTGCTACGTAGCGGCAAGGCGCGCATTTCAACTCGATACTATTATTTGAATTATTTATAATAAGAGTTAAGACAAAGTTAAGTTAAGAAAAGTTAAGATGCTGCTATATTAATAAATTTATAACTAATAAATTTTGATGTATATATGTATATAGATATAAAAAATATTGGATTCTTCGAAATCAATGTAATGTACATCAAATTTGAAAATATCCGTTGAAGTTATTTAATTTTTCGACATCATCTGAGATATAATAATAATATACATAGTAATGTATATGTTGGAAAAATAATCAAAATTCTGAAAAAATTAATTGTTTAGTGAATTACTTGTTTAAGTACGCATGAATTCAATTTAAAAAAATTTTTAAATTGCATTTTTATAGTTCCAATAAAATCAGGTCTGAGGGAGTAAACTTTCAATTTAAAATCACTTATTTATACTACTAATTAAAAACAATTATCCTTGTTATTGTTTTAACTCTTATTACAGAAACTCTACTTGATACATTGCGGCGATGTTAAAACGATCGGTTAAAAGTTTCAAGAGTCATGAACATGTGGATTAATTAATTGGGTATTTAAATAATGAATTTATCGAGTTGTTCGATTACTTAAGTAAGATATTCAAACTATCCGGATGATTTGAATTTTAATAATATTAACGATAATATTAACGAAAAATAAATATTTATTAATATGCAGAATTATGTTTATCAAATGAGATAATAAACTACAAGAAATATAATTGAAAATGTTAATTTTTTTATTACTAAGCATTAGAATTTGTTCTCTTTTAAAAAAAATTTGTTAACTGAGAAAAATATCTATTTCTGAACTTATATGAATCGTTTGGAACTTCTTTCATCAAAATTGAAATATTTAATAAAAATATATATTTTTAATGATTTATATATATATATATGTATATATAGTGTCTATTTTCGTACGACTGGTGACTATACATATAATATATAAAACACATAAACTTCAAAATGATTTTTTTTATGTGTAATAGACATACGAAAGTGATACAATTTTAATAACTTTTGTAATGTTATATTTTGTTCTTTTATTCTACGCAAAAATATTAATAATATGATTTAATAGATATAATTTTATAGCATTTACTTAGAAACGATGAATATTATTATTTTTCTAGCACATCAGCGCATTTTCCCTATAAAACACAATATTCTTTGAATGTTATATGAAAATTAAAAAAGATTAATAATATTGATATAACATTGTAAGAATATTGTGCGCTTATGAGGAATATAGGGTTGTAGCTCCTTGCGGTAAGATACTCGATAATGATTTTTCGCATAACATTATCAATATGAACTCTTTGAGGAGAGTCTTTTCACGGTAAAAGCATTTTACGGATTTTTCACGATTAACAGCGGCCTCGAGGCCAGAGGTTCAATCTCGATCAGAGGCGGCGTGGTGCGGCGTGGTGCGGCGCGGACGCGGACGCGGACGCGTCTCCAGGATCGCCCATTAACCGTGTGCGTCTAGCGATCCGCAAAAGCGAGACGACGTCGTAAAAGGGGAGGGGCGGTCACGCCGCGGCGCCAAGGCAGCTCTGGGCTCTTCTTGAGCTCTCGAGTAGCATCGCGGGCGGAACGCTTCTTCGAGAGATGCTCCTCCATTATCGTAATTTGCAAATTTCCCCGGGACCGCGATGAAAAACGACGAGAGGCGCCGTGGTTTCGCGTTGAAACGCGCGAGTACGGTGAAGGAGAATCAGGGAGGAGAAGGCAGATCGCTAGGGGTGGAAAGAGAGGAAGATGGCGAGGCGTGGGGAGAGGAGGAACAGGAACCGCGAAGACGGTGGCGGATTGGCGGCCTCGGGCGCGGTTGCGGATTCTCGGCGTGATGCCGGTGATTCGCGGCTTTGGTGCCCAGTAATCCCAGGTCCCCCGCTCGCCCGGCCATATTCCTCCTCCCGCGCAGCCCTCCGTCGGTCTTTGATACAGCGCGGCGGCCCGCTTGTATACCGGCGGGACGGGGGAGCCTCAATCTCGCGGTAAATACAGCAATCGCTCGCGATGTGCCGTCCGCATTAATATAATTAGTCACCGCGAGCGTTCCGAGAGAACGATGCCGAGGAACGGATTCCGTAGCTTGCTTGCGAGTTGCGAGTTGAGCTCCGGGCGGCGCACGCACGCACGCACGCACGCACGCACGAAATATCGCAGCTTAAGTATTTCGGGGGATGCAAGTATATCGACGACGCGCACCCTCGGGCATCCTACGTCTACGATGCGACAGACCAAGTTGCTGTCTTGTCGGCTGTTAACCAATTATGCTCCGTATCATGTCTCGCGCGCGGCACTCGTTCCACAAAATTTTACAGAGAACATCGACTGTAAAATTTGGGTACCGATGGCATATTAATTAATGTCTTGTATGTCCAGCATGGCTCCGAAGAAGCCCGAGGAACCCGAGCGAAAGCCACTTATCGGTCGCGTTGGTACTAATTTAAAAATGGGCATAGTCGGGATTCCAAATGTAGGAAAATCGACTTTCTTCAACGTTCTCACCAAGAGCCAAGCAGCGGCCGAGAATTTCCCCTTCTGCACCATCGACCCCAATGAAAATAAGTATCTTGATGTACTTATGTGAATTTTAAACGAAATTATTAGAATTTAAGTCTCAATCAAATTAGAATATCCTCAATCCTTCTTTCTTATCTCTACAACATTATTATATTTCTAAAATATAATTAAGTTGTCTATTGATAACTATTTTTTTTATCTTATTAATTTGTTCCGAAATTTTCTTTATTGGTTTGCAGGTCTAGTATACTGTAAATTATATAATTAATAATTAACGTATCTTTGCTTAAAGTTAATGTAATTGAATAATTTCTTTTTTATTTTAAAAGTAAAAATTTGAGGTATAAGATTATGTAACTTATGTAAAATTTTGAAAAACATTTATTTTAAACAATTTTTCACAATATATGTTGAAAAAAATGTGTGGATCTACTGGAATTACGAATATCGATTAAGGTTAATAATTATAATCAATTGAACTCTCCATTTTAAATTATATTTTAGGCGAATTTTTTTATCGGATCAATCGCATTATGCGCAAATGCAATTTGACTCTGTAATCTGCATTTGCACATAATGCGATTTGATGAATTTAAAAACACATACAATTGATGAATTTAAAAAGTCGCATTATCTTGAAGCAAAATGGTAATTTAAACAGCGCATAAATCATTTCGACTTCGATTGTTTAACCTTACATATACAGCTATGACAAAATATTGAACTGAAATTAAAATCGTCGATATAAGTTACTTTAATTACACAAAAATGTGTGACACACGTTTAGAAAAGCTCAGGGAGAATCATGCTGAGAGAGTTTTTATTGAATCGTTTATGAAAAAAAGAGGCTTTCTACAATTAATTGAAGATTCTCAAAAGATTTCTGCACATGTATCCTCCTCAATTGTGTATCCAAAGGCTAATTTATATTACGCTTTTGCTGAGGATATACATCCGATGAAAAGGATTGTCACCGCTTCTAAGCTCTTTGAAAAGGAAAAGTTTTTACCGCAACCTGTATCTCGCAAAGAACTCTTTACAACTCAAGATCTTTATTCGAAAGACGAAGCTGTAAATCATTATCTTAGAACCGATCCACCGAGTTTCGTTATTTTTGGGAAACCTGGATTAGATTACGCCAACATTGCATCGGCGATAGCCGACGCTTGGAACTGTGTTTTACTTTCGCCTACGTCGCTAATTCGACAAGAGATCGATGCTGGTACTGATAAAGGCCAATACTTGGAAAGAATTTTGCGACTCGGTAGATCTATAGGACCGGAAATTCTTATGAACTTGATACGTTGCAGAGTCAGGACGAGGGATGTCAAACATAGAGGCTACGTCATTGGCTGTTTACCGTTTATTTCTAACGATATAAACTTTAATTCATCATGTTCCAGTCCTGTTTTGAATATAAATGACACTTACCCAGAATTTTGCGAAAATACGACGATTGAATCGCAAGAGACACATAAAGATCGCTTCACATTCGATAGTTTTGGTTGTAAGATGGAATTTGATTACGAACGAGAAATCCCTCGACAGATCGACGAAATATTTACTATATGGCCAAGAAAACCTCTGATAATTATTTATCTTGTATGTCCAAAACAAGACATTGCTAGTAAGTGTGCGCGGCGGCGCATAAACTATCTGACAGGTGATATTTTTGATGAAAACGAATTCGTGATGCAACTATCTGAATCCGAACACGATGAATCGAACACCTCGCTTGATTTCTTCCAAATTGGAAACAAACAATCGGCCGTGAATGATGATCAAAGATTGGTGAAACTAATATCTGACATGACACGCAATGTTAAGACACAGTGTGATCTTTACGAACGTTTGGCGTTGCCAGTAATCGATAAATGGATTCTCGCTCATAATCCCCAGTATGTAATCCGCGTGGATGGCCGTAGTTCCGTGCGACGAATACTTCACATCCTCAAAACACGTTTGCGTACTTTGGCATTACTGCCATCAATTCTTCCAAAAGGAATGATCGAACAGAATGACGCACTTGGAACATCTCCAGAAATGAGCTTGAGCGATGAGCTCGCAAAAGAATCTGCTGAAGAGGCTTTCGAGATTTTAAGACTAAGAGAAGTTGTATCTCTCAGTTTCCCCTGGAGACTTTCCGCGTGGAAGTTTTACTGCCCTGTCGAGTTAGCACAAGGACGAACCGTTAAGGGACTCCCAAAGCACGCGGTGCGATTTTTGGATATGATCTTTTTTCTCTCTTCTGAAGGAGCTACAAATTTATTCATTGAAAATCCGAGAACTTTTTTATTGCCACCGAATCCGCGGCCACCCTGCAAGATAGCGGTGTTTGGGCCAAAATACGCTGGTAAATCGGAACTTAGCATAAGATTGGCGGAGGTTTTCGGCGGAGTCGTGATAAATGTTGATGAGATTATAAAAGAATTAGTTAAACAACGCGAAAAGTATTTGATTCAAGAGTTTTATAAGAACGATTCAAATGTAGAACAAGTCTCGCTGAAACCTATCGACATATCGGCTGATGAAAAGGCTGATATTATTATACAGAACATCAAGCGAATACCTGATGAAAAGTTAGAAGAGGAGCTTCGAAGAGATGGTGGATATGTTATCGATGGAATGTGCACAGATGCCGAAGTTTGGCGAAAAATTGTTGACGAAGCTAACATCATTTTTGAAGACGTTATCGTTTTGTTTGAAGAAGAGCCGTATACCTACTTATTGAATAAATTTCGCACTTTTTCTCATCTTGATGATTCTAGATATGATGCGGAGGCAGATCATGAAGAACAAACAGTATTACATGAAGATGCAGAATGGGAATATCTTGAACATTTAACGCAATTCGAATCGGAGTGGACGAAATTCGAGGAACAAATTTCTGAATTTAAAGGAAATATGATAAAGTGTAATCTCGCGACTATCGAAGATATAATGGAATATGTAATAAATCATATTAAATTTCGTTTCGATTTTACAACTCCCGTTAGGAACGTCGAAAAAAAAAATAAAGAAAATGAAATATTGACCGAAACAGCAGACGAAAACGAAGCAAATTTGGCTGATAAAGAAACTGAAGAAGAAACTGAAGAAAAGGAAGAAAAAAATCTCACATACACCATCGATCTTGCCACAGCCGAACGACTTCTCGATTGCGGTTATTATTTCCTCAGTTCCTTCGGTCGATGGTGTCCTGTGCAACTCTACACCAATATGATACCAATTCAAATGTTTCTGCCGATGAAAGCTCGTGGTCAGATTTTTCCAGTTGTGTATCGTCCGTATATTTATTTCCTTGCGGGCGAAGAAGCGCTCTTGGCATTTCTAAATAATCCGTCGAAGTATCTCGTGCAAGATGTCCATCCTCCGCTTCTTCCGCTTCGAATTTCCATCATCGGACCGCCGAAATGCGGAAAAACAACGTTGGCAAATCGTTTCTCGAAAACATATGGCTTGAAGATAATTACTCGCGGCAAGGCGTTGCGCCACATATTGAAATATTATCCTTGGACCGAGTCGGCGCGTATCATTGAAGATCAACTTCGAGCTGGTCAGGCTGCTTCGATCGAATCTGTAGCACGTGCCATCGAAATGTTATCTATAGGAACAAGCGCTGTAACTCAAGGTTGTGTTCTGGATGATTGTCCTTCAAATCGTAAGGAAACCGAGCAACTAGTCGTTTTAGGAATACAGCCAATGATTGTGCTTGATTTAAAAGCGGATCTAGAGTTCTGCCTCGAATGTCTGTCTTGGGATAATGATGATACCAGAAGTCCATTGAATTTCTCCGCTAGTTTTCTGTCGCGACGTTACGAGGATTGGCAAACGGACCAAGCGAGTTTTCGAGACTGGCTAAAAAGATTCTGGCAGAATCTAATCGAATTGGATGCTACTAAGAGTAAGTGGTATGTGTGGACTCGCGTAGATCACGTGGTATGCTCACAATTTGTTGATATCATGCTTTATTTTTATGAGGCAAACTTGGATAAGGTTCACTGTTTGAAGCAAATGTGCGTATCACCGTACGAGTTTCAATCGCTTCAGAGTCGATACGAATCGTACTGTCCCGTTTGCTTGTTTTGTGAAAACATCTTGAAAACTTCTGGTCAATTGGTAACCGGTCAAGGAATGGTCCAATTTAGGGAATATTTTTATTGGATTTGTCCGCAACATATAAACGCCTTCGTTAGAGATCCATTGCATTACCTTTCACCTGTTACTGCGTCTCTTGTCGATGAACGACCTCGGATATTGCAGGAGACAGTCGACGTGGAGCACGCTTGTTGGGCTCAACGTCTCCAGGTCGACGGATTGTGTATAGTAACTTATGTCGACTGCCTGCCGAATCACAAGCTAACACCAGGCAGAGTCGATTTGGGTGCCATCCTGAAGAATAAAGTATATCTCTTCTGCAGCGAAGAATGTCGCGAAAAGTTTCTCGCGCAGCACAGTAAATACTCTGAAATGGATATTGCGTTGCCTTGCGAAGCAAGACTTCCGCCGATCGAAGAGCAACGTTTGTCGGATGTGGCTTTCCTGGAGCAAACGGTGGTGAAAACGTTGGTCAAAGCTGTAACTCTGGTCGGCGCCCGACGTCCGAAGATAATCGGCTTGTCGGCGGCTGTCAGCGCTGCGATTTATATCGGCGTTTACTTGAAGATGCACAACGTGATCGAAGACTTGACCGAGATGGATATTTACGAGATCGCGAGCAAGCGACTCGATGGACGAAACAGAATTATAGAAATTGTTACTGATACCATGAAAAAGATTAATCCCTATGAATCTGTACAAAATAATCCAAAATAATCCTGTTAAATATTCCTTATACATTACATGGACACGTTTATCTAATAATAAGTTATAAGTGGTATATGTTCTATGTGAAACATTGTTAACTCTCCGGAGCTGACGCCAAAATCTATAACAATTATTGACACTGGATCTGTATACAATACTGACCTTAGTCAATAATATTTTGTCAGTACCAACTTACTAATCGTTATTAATATTAATAGATTGATTTAGAATATATTGATGATCTGAATTTTTTTATTCTCAAGCATTAGTATAGTAATAATAAACTAAAAAATATATTTAAAAAGTTACAGATTTTTAAGCAATGTATAGTTAATTATTTAACAGCACAATCAACTGTACTATTAATGGTTAAAACAACTAAATAAATGCATATGTCTCAAAAAATTATATTTAAATTATATTATAGCAATATGGCAACCATTTTTTTTTCTCTCAATAAACATAATGAAAATTGAATTGTTTGCCATTTTTAACAGAAAGATTTATTATTGAATGAATCCAATAGCTCTATCGTCAGCTTCGCAGGGTTAATCATTTTTACATCGTCAAGAATTCAAGCTATTCAATTCTTTTTTTCAGCACGTCGCGTTCCGGTGCCTGACACGAGATACGACTACCTCTGCGAATATTTTAAACCGGCTAGGTAAGAAACAGCAAGAAATGTTCCTAAAGTACATTGAACGTAACGTAGGGTAAATGTGTACAACAGAATGGAAGCATATAGTGCCGCGTAAAGATGCACCCTCGTGAAGGGAAACGAGTCGGAATAACGGGGGACATTTCCATACTTGTTCACTTTTATTCCTGAAGAAAGACGAGGGAGTTGGAAGGGAGCGAGGGGCGATCTGCAATGCAGATTGGTCTAAATTCGTCTACGAAACGCGAAACGTCCTCGTTCACCGACGTTACGTTTCTTTATTCGCCTCAGCACGTGATGTGGCAATCTTAAAGCCAGGTTACAGACTTAGTGCTATGGCACACAAAAAACTTAAGCAGTAAAACGTAAGCAATTGGTCAATCACATTAGAGACCGTAACATAAGCGATAGCCAATCCAACATGTTGATTTCTTTACTGCTTAAATTTTTTTGTGTACCATGGACTTTATATAACAAAACGTCGCGAATGTCGCTGCGAAGAAGACAGCATGCAGTGTGAACGGTGTTCAAACACTGCCGTTAACATCACCGCACTTTTCTCAGTTTGCATTCCCGACGTGAATGGTCCCGATGGAGTGGTCAAAAGAAAAGACTTTCTTATTAATAGAGAAATATGGATAATTTGAATTGTTGGAATATTTTATACAAATTCATTTATATTTTAAATAAATCCATTTCGAAGTTCGGATTACTTTATTAAAAATATTAAAAATAAAATTTCTTTAATTATAAATTTCTTTATTAAGGTGCAGACGAAGTTTACGAAAGTTCCTGACTATACTTCAATAATATGATGTTCCTTTTGGATAAGCTACGCTTTCTCCTCGCTCGGTTTCATACTGAGCTGATGTCTAAATGTGAAACGCGCTTGTCTTGCGCCAGATTCGATAGGAATCGAAGCATTGAAAATGCGAAACAGCGTCGGATCAAAGAGCGGCCGATTCATCGGGGTCCTCTAGTCCACCCTATTATCGTCGCGTCCTCATCGTCTATGTATCGGACAACCCCGACTGTCGGCACGTGTCGGATGATTCGACGATCCGTGATGAAAGCCGGCTAATACACCATCCCTCTCCCCTCCGTCTCTCTGTTCATCAGTTCGTCCACTTTCACCGACGCCTCCCTTCAAAGGCTAATTGTTTAATGAGCCCGTTGGCATTAGCATTTAAATACACCTCGTTGTCACTGTCGTCCCTCCCCTATTTCCATTCTGCGCGCGTGCATCACGCAGTAAATACCTTCGACCTTTAATTCGCGATCATCAATGACCTCCGAAATCAGCGTACGCGACTAACGCGTTCTCGAAATATTATCCCCATACAGTAGACACATCATTCCGATTTATATCCGTTTTTATCAATAGATTAATAGATTAATCTATTAATTAATATTAATAGATTAATAGATTAATTTTAATCTTGATTTAATTTACTTTTTATTTTTTTCTAATTCTTAGAATTTCTAGCTTTAAAAATTAAAATTTCTAGTTCTATAAATTAGAAGAAGATAAAAAGAAAGTTAAATTAAAATTAACTTACATTGATACAAACGAGCTCATAAGTTGTATAATCTACATGGGCTAGTATTTCGAGACCGCGTTTTTTTTTCTTAATTAATAAATAAATTATGATGCACATTGCAAAAAGTTGTACAGATCTTTGAAACCGTGTTATAGATATATTAAAATTTTGAAATGTAATGATACAATAAAGAGTAAATTAAATCGAAACAGTTATTCATTGATAGATATAGGATTAGACTTTGATGAATTTATAGCTAATAACTACGATTATAACTATGATTAAAAGGATGCATCTTTATGCCGTTCTTGACATTTATCCTTATCTGATAATAGTAATTAGAAATTCGAATTTCCAGTAAAGTTCCAGCCTTCTTGCACGTAATGGATATTGCTGGTCTAGTGAAAGGTGCCTCCGAGGGACAAGGCTTAGGAAACAGTTTTCTCTCGCACATCGGAGCTTGCGATGGCATTTTTCATCTCTGCCGTAAGTATGCTATCATTGAAAATGTCACCATTTGTTTCAATGTTTACTTGATTTCCGTTATTAATAACATTTTAATCGTTTCACATTGACGTGACGCATTAAATAAATAAATCACTGGGAAGATACTTTCACAGAACCTTATCAAACATGGAATCGCGACAATAGCGATTACGGCGAAAGAAGGAAATTTTTGTCGATGAGATCGAGAGATTGATCTCGAGCGATATTTACTTTGCGTCCGTTGATCGTGCAATCGCGATTGCAAATTTATTTTTACGACACACATGTATACCTTGTTGGCATTACGAACATGTGTTGATGGTTTAACTATCTTCCTGGAAACACATTACATTATTGTCCCTTGCGATAATCCAGATCGATCAACTTGCAGTTATCGTTGTGAACGTGTCCTTGTCTATCTCATACATAAACAAGAAATTATCGTACAGTATATAAAACAAGATATTTAAAAGTTCTCAATTTTTTTATAGAACGCATGTTCGATTACTAACGCGTATTTAATGTGGATTTTAATTAACTATTTTAAAATTTCAAATTTTTAAAGAAACTCGGTTTGAAATTGAAGAATTTAATTGATTAGCAAACATCTGTGTAAATAACATATAATTTTTAAATATTTATCATAATCAAAATATGTAGAGAAAATATTGTAGTATAAATTATTATATTTCCTTTTGAGTACGTTGTTAAACTAAAATATAATAACAAAGTATTAGTTCTATTACTATAATGATTGACAATCAATTATATATGTATTTCGATCAATCACATTAATAAAATTACAATGTACATTGCGAGAAATTATGCAGATATTTTAAGTTGTTATATGTATAAAAATTGAAAAATATAATGACACAATTAATTAAGTTTTTGTCTAAAAAAATTACTGCGTTGATATTGTAACTTTTAACACTGTATGATAAAATAGCTCATATAAAATCACTGTACTCATCTTATAAAACTTTTTGATGGAATTCAATCGCTTGAAATGGTATATTACGATATTTTTACGATATTTGAAGTCTCTTGTAAAATATAAAACGTATATCCTTGAATAAAAATATCATATTTTCTGTTATAACATCAGTACATTCTAATACATAACAAAAACTTGTAATCATTGCTACAATATTTCCCTGTAGAATGTAAATGTTACCAAGTGGAAAAGTGAATTTGCCATAATGTTCATGAAGAGATAATACACATAATTGTCAATAAAATTAATGGCACGTGGTATTTCTCATATCTACGAAAGCCACAAGATCCATGTACTTTACATCGCGATAATGTACAACACGTAATAATTTATTAAACGACTGCTGATTCCTTTGAGAGAATGACCGTTAGGTATATATTATATTCGTACTCGAATAACATTTCGAGGTAGTTCTACGCCTTGCCAGGTCGCTGACAGGTGGTAATTTTTTCAATTAAACCAACCTGGCAATCTTCGCGTGGCAGTGGCGGTGGCGGTAGCTCGTTTAAACAGTCGACATGCGAGCCTTGCGTTGAGGCGTTACTTAAGTACAAGCATCGTGCAACCCCAGTTTCGAGATTACGTTTCCTGGCTTGGCGCGAGAGATCTGTTTACTTGTGCTTTATTAGGTGCCTTCGAGGACGACGATGTGACCCACGTGGAGGGTGACGTCAATCCCGTAAGAGACCTTGATATCATTAGCGAAGAGTTACGACTGAAGGACGTGGAATTTTTGAACGTCCACCTCGAGAAGCTTGAGAAGCTTGTGATACGCGGTAATGATAAGAAGCTGAAACCTGAATACGTGAGTATTTGATTACGTTTCAATAAAATAGATTCTTTAAATGGAGAAACACGCTTTGTTCGTGTAAAAATATATTTTCAAAAGAACAGCAAACATTCTACGGAAATTCTATATCTGCTAAAAATGATTGCGTTCAGCAGAAAAAGTAACTTTGCAACGGTTGTAAAATTCTTTAATATGATCGAACTTACCTTTAGTTCCTCATTGGATCTAAATGTATAAACTAATTTATTAAATAATTTTACAACAGTTGTGTGCGTGTGCGAAGCTACTTTTTTTTTACTGAATGCATTGTCTTTATTTGTCATTATTGCGGAGTTAAACCTAATTTACAATGCTCTTTGCTTCCTGTTTTTCGCTTTTTACTTCTTGTTTTTTTTCCTTTTTGTAACTGTTTTATTGACGTGTTTCTTATCACGTATTTTTTATCTGTGTGAAATTTGTCAACTTTTATTTCGGGTAATAGGAAATGATGAAACAGAATAAGAGACAAAGAGGCAAGAGATAAAAAAGTGATAAAAAAACAACAAAACAGGAAGCAAAGAATATATTCTAGATTAGACTTTATCGGTATAACATTCATTACTATAATGTAACTTATACATTTTCGATATGTATGCAATGGTATACATACGTTGTGTTGAACTATCAATTGTGATAATTTTGATTATCAGTTGTGATAATTTTGTAGAAAAACGGAGACGTTTCATAAAATGCCATTTAACAGTGATAACGGTCCAACTGATGTAATTCCATCAATGTGTAAATAAATAACATACAGTACCCTCCATAAGTTTGGGAACACCCTACGTTTACAGGTTTGTAAATAATTATTTAATTAAAAAAAGACAAAATAAAAAGTACATACGTTATCTGTAACATATGTATGTATGTACTTTTTTCAATTAAAGATTTAATAACATGCTATTAAAATATTGAATTTTAAAATGCGATTTATACGAAATCTGATTCTTCGAGGTCATTTTACAATTTTTACGGAGTCTGAAATCAACTTGTGACTCACTCAAATAGTTTATCACTTTTATAGAAACCGTTAAACTACAATTAAATGACCTGTGTATATACAACGAACACGAGTACGACGTTGCAAAATAAGTGACAATATATGTATATAAAAATAGATCAAAGTGCGAAATATAATCTTGATCGATGCTGTGATATTGTCCAATATATTTTCGGCACAAACTTATAGGTGTTCTAATAAATGTTTATCATTTAGTTGTCTTACGAAGTATTTAAATCAAAAACATATATAGATCGCTGTTATGTAATGGCTTTCCTGTAAAACGTAAGGTGTTCCCAAACTTATGGAGGTATTGTATACATGTATATCACTTCCTGTAAATTATCTAGATATCGCATGTAGGATGCAAATTGCGTAATCACATATTTGATTCATTCGATCGTTTATTTTTCTTTCGACTTTATCAGCTGTCGAAAGGATCATACACAATTCTTATGTTTTCGATGAAATTGGCTGTAACTTTGCTTTTTATTTTATAGTTTATGTTTTTATGATGCTGATCAAAAGTTAATATTGTCACAATGCAAGTAAACTGGTTGCTTTCTACAGAGTAATAAAAAGTTTAAAGTGTCATGAATCTTACATGTATCTGGTGATTATTTTTTATGTTTCAGTCAATCAAATATCCTAGAAATATTAGAATGAAGAAAAATAATAGCATTTTTTTTAAGAGAGCACGTTTTAAAAATAATGCAAGCTTGATTCCATTTATTCACTTTATATTAACTATAAAATAAAATAAAGTTGCAAAGAGTCAATTTTGTCAGAAGCTATTTCTGATGAGAATTATGTGGGATTTTTTCTATGAATTTATATACGAAATCGCGAAATTGATTGTGATGTATGGTAGGTGCGTCTTTTTAACAAGAAAGATCAATCATCTATAAACATGAAATATATCTTATGTCTAATCGATTTTACCGAACTACTTTTTGTCACGAGAGTCTAAGGAATTTTCTTGCGTTTTTCCCTCGCTTGATGTTCATACATGGCGCAAGAAGGTCTAGCGAGTACAGTTGCAGCCCCTTTTGTCAGGCCAGCTATAAAATTACCGAGGAAATTAAGAGAACGCGGGCGAAACGAGACTTCCTGGAACGAGTCGATCGTCGGATTTACCCTCCTTCCGCGGATTGACCCACGGCAATTACCGATCTCCCCCTCGTTCTCGACTTTGCAATTTGGCAAAAGTTTTCGAGAATTCGAAGCTACCTTTTCGTCCTTTCTCTCTCTCTTTCTCTTTCTCTCGGCAAAGCTAATGGGACCGCGCGCTCGACTAGTCCAGCACGATCCTCTAATCACGATTCGATCGCGAAATTATCCTACTCGATGGCCCACGTTCGTGCATCTGAATGTCTGGCGAGATCGATGAATGTCGAAGTCGTTACATTTGATTGTCGAGAAATAAGGCCGTTACGCAACAGGAGTGAATTTCGGGATTAAGTGGAATTTTTCAATCCGTATGTTGTAGGATACGCTTCTAAAAGTAAAGGGCGTCTTGACGGATGAGAAAAAACACATCAGGTTCGCTGATTGGAGTGCCAACGATGTAAGTTTAAACATTTTACATTTGTATAATATATTTTATCGTGATTAACCCTTCGATCCCCCATTATATTTTATCATGAGTATAACATTCTGTGTATGGCATATTAATTCAATCCAACTTTGTGCGTATGTGCTTATAATTTTTATAAAAATGTATATAAAAATGAACATATTGCAACAAATTTGTTTTTAATCAAAGTGTCACTCATTAAAGAATATCAAGCAATGACATCAAACAATTATATATCTTTATTAATAAGAAGAGTTCAATAAAGCACTAAAGTAAACAAAAGTTTCGAAAAAAACTATCCAGGAAAAACAAAACTGGATATGCCATACGAAGAGTAGCACGAAAAGATTAAAAGAATTTTCCTCTTTGATTTTACATTTGATAAATTTTTAGATCGAGGTGTTGAACAAGTATCTATTTCTTACGTCGAAGCCGATCATCTATTTGGTAAACCTGTCGGAAAAGGACTACATACGCAAGAAGAATAAATGGTATGCGATATAATGAACGATTGAACTAGTATCTCCCAGTTAATTACATCTCTCGTTATTCTTTGTAACAGGTTAATCAAGATAAAAGAATGGGTCGACAAGAACGATCCGGGCGCGGTGTTAATTCCTTTCAGCGGCGTCTTCGAAAACAAGATTTTCGATATGGACGAGGCGGAGCGCGCAAAATACTTCGAGGAACACAAAGTCACCAGGTTTGGTATCTCCCGGCCTCCTCCGGTCCGTTATAACGGATTATTATTACTTTTACCCTCTAAATGTTGTTGTGTCGCGCTCGCAAATAAGGGGGTACGGCCCGGAGCCCCGCGTCGTTTACCACCGCCTTTAAAACTTAGAGAAATTCGGTAGTGTGGTTCTCGCAAGAAGGTCGGACGTTCGTAAAATCACGCTGCGAACGCATCTCCTTCGACCGAGTTTGGGGAGTTCCCACATTTAGCTATGCACCGAGTTATTCTCTAACGGTAATAATGATGGTGGGCACGGTCGGCTCGGCGTCTAGACCTCTGTTCCACTCTCACCACGTGGGACGGCTAATAAAAACCATAGCCGGCACAGTCGCGGCGCATTATGTTTTTACGAACGGCTATTCAAATTCTTGCAAAATTGCATAAAAACCCCTCCCGCCCTCGCGGGCATGCCGGTATAATCGAGGAGGGTGGGGTGGAGCGAGAAGTAATCGGCGGTGGTTCGGCAATTCGATTGGTTAGCGGGTCATTCGTACCCCAGGGCGGTACGTACGTTGTACGTGGTATACGCATATATAAACTTGCATCACGATCTCTCTTTTTTTTTTTTACTTGTCGGAATGAATTTTAATCGAGCTGTATGGTACAGTTATAATTATGAATCGGAGACTCAATTAGGGCATTGAACAACATTGAATTAAATCCGATTCGATACGCCAGAATTGCCAGAAAGTACTTTAATAAGCGAGAAAGAGAGGTGGATGTTGGGAAAATATTTAAATGAAATAGTGGTGAACGAGGAACGTTTGGTATTTCCCGCGACATTCATTATGTAATATTTTCTGAACTTTCTCTCACAGCTAGTGAGTTAGTGAGGAAGTAGAAGAGAGTCCACGATACTCTTCAAGTTTCCCTAATGATCGGGGAATACAAACGAAGGGACGAAAGATGCCATGATTTTATTTCGAGACCGCAGATAACTGAGGGCGCCGGGAAATAGGTCCCCGACTGGAGTCGAAATGATAAAATTGCGGTATTAAGTCGTTCGGCTTTATGTGTATTCTTTGAACTTTGAGACTTTCGTCAGGCCCACCGCGCGTTGGACGGCTCCACTTGCGCTAACCTGTTATTAGACGATATTTAGCCCGAGACAATCTTATTCCACAACTTGGACACTTCCCGCGGACGCGCCTCATTTTTTCGTGATTCGCGGAAAGTAAAAAACTTACACCTCGTCGTGTTCGGCATATAGCAGACTCCTATCCTAGGTCTCAGTAAAAAAACAGATTTATTTATTGTACGTTTCTTTTCTTTGTATAGTGCACTCGATAAAATCATTGTACAAGGATACAAGGCGTTACAGCTGCAATATTTTTTCACGTCCGGTCACGATGAAGTTAAGGCGTGGACAATTCAGGTAAATATAGAATTCATAGCAATAAAGTTAAATAAAAATTAATTTATATTTAGAAAATTTCATAATTATATTAATGGAAAAATTATGTATTAAAATTATATATTAAATGACATTAATGATAATAAGAAAAATATATATATATTTTTTGTTCATCTCTTATCCTTTTATTATATTAATTTTTATTTTTATTAATTTACCGTTTATTAATGCATATTAATGTTATAATATGGAAATATATTTTTTTTATTTTATAGAAAGGCACAAAAGCGCCTCAAGCTGCGGGAAAAATACATACAGATTTTGAAAAAGGATTTATCATGGCAGAAGTGATGAAATTCGAAGATTTCAAGAATGAGGGCTCGGAAGCAGCAGTAAAAGTATTTGAATTACAGTTATAATTTTTATATTAAACGATACGTGACACACATTTCCTACTTTTACATGCGTTTTATTTTGTTGCTAGGCCGCCGGAAAGTACAGACAACAAGGACGTAATTATGTAGTCGAGGATGGCGATATTATTTTCTTCAAATTCAACGCAGGCGCTGGGTTAAAAGACGCGAAGAAGAAGTGATGGCACGCGTTTCTCATGTTGTTGCTGGTCCATCTGTACATCAACATGATTCTGTTATCCTGTTGCATGCATCATCCTCGCGTTAATCAATCCAATTCGCTTCCTGATCCTCCCTGACTTTTTCATTCACGATAAGCATGTATACACGCTAATGTGATGATCGATAATGATAATTATTTTTATATTTTGATTCCACGGAATCTATAAAAATTAATCGTGCTCATGATGCGTTTGCACAAAAACACGTATTGGAATAATCCAATATTCTTCTTGTTCCAAATTATGCGTAGAGAATAATTCGAATATATACATATAATTTTTTTTATAAAGAACATAATTGTCTACGCAAAAGAAAAAAATAACATTTTCATGTTTATTTTTAATGTGTACATAATTATCTGATTATGTAGATGGCATTCTATCTATATTATTTTTCACTTTTTATCTTTGTGAAAATGTGTTGATAGAGAAAGGAAAAGAGAATGAAAAGAAAAGGGTCGACGTGTACGTAAAGCATTTCTTTGTACTTTTCTGTATTTATTCTACAAATATTAAACTACATTGACGTAAAAGGATTGTAGCGGCTTCGTCATTTGCGAATGCGCTCTATTGCTAGTTATATTAATAATTATTCTGACAAGAATAATTACTGCGCTACAATCGATAAAAAATCGCACACGTAAAACTAAAATCGTTCGCCAACGATTTTATCGTCTACGTAGGATAGTTTTATGTGGTTACAGAATCAACCTCTAGATGGCACGAAAAGTTCACATTTGTTTCTTTGGTATAATTACGGAATCATAAGAGACTTTTTGAACTTTGTTTCCATTTTAATTTCCTTTTAACGCGGAAAATTTATCATAATTATTATTCAAGATTTATTTATTTGCAGTTGATTTATCTATCTTCATCGGATAGTATTTTCATCCATTGTTGAATGTTTTATTGAGAAGTCGAGATTTCAGCCATTGATAAAATTCTATCTCTTGTGCAAGCACTTTTCTCAAGGCTGCGTCTTTGATTCGTAGCCTTGAATTTGCCGAAAAAATGGCCGGATGCTTCTCTTTTGGTCCTGTATATATAAATAGAAACATATAAGACACGAGTATAAAGAATGACGAAACGCTCAATCGATAAGATTAAAATATATAGATATGGATCGATAAATATTTATACGAGTACTTACGGAAATGATCATAGATACGGATAGCATCCTTAAAAAAATAAGGAAATTCACCTGCAAACGCGTTTAGTGACTCCTCCATGTAATCTAATATACCAACAACAGGATACCATCGAATAACATTTGCTTTAGCTCGCTCCATTGCCCACGTTTTATTTTGTTTCCTAGGGAAAAACACGTACGTAGCATAAAAATCAATACCAGCCACTTCATGTTTTTTTTCATAAAAATATTCTTGCTCGGTGTCCAGCTGAAGTAACGGAAATGCCTAAAGATATGCCCTCGATATGCAATAAAGTGTTACATGAAATTATATGCAATGAGATTTATTTGAATTTATTCAAGAATAATCACCTGGGATGATTTTTGCACCCTAATAATAAAAAAATAAAGCTCACAATAGTTTTATTTACAGATTGAGAATCCATACCTATTTTTTAAATTTCTTTTACATTTTTTTAGAAAATATTTTGTGAATAAATCTATCACGATGATCTCAAATATTAATAAATTATATATATAATTCAAATATAATATAATATATTAATAATATAAATTGTAGAATTAACATACAATGTACATATATAATTAATAATGATTATTCTTAATTAGGATGTCAAATTCACTTTTCAGGTGATCGTTCGGGTGACGTAAAGAAAATTAGATTAATAAAAATACTTACACACAACGCGGATCCTGTCCACAAAAATAAGGTATAATTCCATAATAATGCATTCCTTCCTCTCCTTTTTTATACCTGAACAAAATATCATGACAAAATATCATTATTTTAATATAGAACTTCGTTGTCTTCCTAATATTTTCTTCCCTCTATCCCTTTTCTCCCTTCTTCACCCCATAATAATAGATAGAAAAATATACTTTTGCCAAATTCGTAGATCCAAGGGATCTCTCACTAAAGATATAAAGGTAGGTCCTTGTCGTCCAAATTCCGAGAAATTTAGGAACCTTACATCCCCATCGAAAGTTAAGGGAATAGCTTCTTGTCTGATGATACTCGTAATCTCTTCTATCAACAACTCCTGTTAAATCAAAAAGTTTCTTATGATTTGCGATGTAAATTAAGTTACGACCTCTGAAAAACTCTTTTGTGAAATATCATAAATAAAAATTATTTAATTATTTGCAAAAACAATTAATCGAGTCTTGAGTAAAAGTCAGGGAGAATTTTTTCTCGAACCTGCTGTGAACTTGACAAGAGCCCGTTGTCGCCCGGCGGCAGACGTATATGTTTGAAAGCATTGTATCCTTGTAATCGCTGCAGGATCAGCACCATCAACTCGCCACCCGCACCGGGTATGCGTGTCAACATGAGAACGTGCTTGTGTTTGTATGGCAACTCTCCCAATTCGGCGAGGGACGGAGTAATGTATCGGTGCGTCTGGTTGATAGTTATAACAATCGTAAATAATGACGTTTCGTGATAAATGGAAACACCCCAAATAGCAGTGCTTACAAAGCGCTACTGTAGTACTTGGGACTAACATCTTACATTTTTAATCCAAGAATACAATTACCTGACTTCTTCGCATAAACTCACCTGGGGTATTTTTTATACCTCAATTAAAAGTATAATTATTAATTACATATATTATTGATTGTTTTATTATAGTTTATGGTATTTAAAATCATTATGTAAATTTGTTCAATATTTTCTTTAAAAAGAGTAGAAGAAAGAAATTAAATAAGATGTGGATTTTTTTTTGCAGTAAAGAAAATTCTGTGAACTTCATTTTTTCGCTGCTGGGATGTAAAAACTCACTCCAGAAAACTATTTCCGGATCAAAACCATTTTTTTATGAAAAAAACAGAGGTGCGGAATTAATTGCACGTAAATCGCTAAATATGTCCAGTATGATTATTATACAATTTTGTAATAGCATGAAACACGCGCGACGGCGTGCTTTTGCTCCATCGTGCACATCTCATGCTCGAGGAATGCATTCTCCATTGCGCAAGCACAGGCAGTCTTCTCGGTGCATTACTTTGAAACTGCATTTGCCGCTCACTAATTAAATACAGAATTAAACGATGATACGTTCCGCAGTACGTGCTTCAATTTGATATACACACTTGGAGAATATATACAATTAAACTCAAGATTCAAGCGAGAGATATTCTGAGAAACGCAAAGTTTTCCGGTCGACGCTAGATTGATATACCTATTTAATTATAATTGACACGGAGTTTTATTTAGGTATAATAAGCATGATACATGTATTAGTCTTCACCTGACTACGAGTAATCCATTGATCATCGGCACGTGACACTTCCTGTTTCCTCAACACGCTGCGTTTCTCAGTGGTAATCGCGGACCCGAGTAATTTTGTGGATGACCGCGTATTCAGAACGACAAAGACTATCGTCAGACACGTCGAAAGTGATAACAGGAGACCGCGATTTCGACGCATCTTTTTTTATTATCAAATTGTCAAATATGTGTATAATACTGATGTAATTACGTTCTTTTACCGAGAGATACTCTATGGATTATCGAGGCCGTCACCGAGTAACTGAGGAGAATGTTAGTGGGTCAGGCACCGTAAACTGCGTGATCCCTACATCTTCGCCACAGCCTACGACCCCCACCGATTGGTTGATCGGGTGAAACGCAACATTTCACTTTCCAATGCATACTGCAACGGGCGGTCGCGTTTGCATATCATTCTGTATGACTAATCTCTAAGAGCAACTTCAACTGAACCTGGAACTTATAGCGAGTTCAGCTGGACACAATAATGGACGCTGTGGATATTAAAGTCGTTGTGAAACTGATTTAATTTAAATATAAAGATATTTTGAATTATAAAATACATATTTTACCTAATGGTACAATCAAGTATATTAATGATTTCGCCATTTAATTCGTTTCTATGTTATATTAAACACGCATTTTTACATTAATCCGTGTACGACGGTTTTAATGTACGCCAGTGCGCACGTGTGTAATTAAATTTAATATTAATCAGCGATTAATTTAATCGGCAAAATTGTTTACAACAAAATTTCGAATTATATTATATTATATTACTTTACATTATTTCTTTCCATGTATTAAACGACAAAGACTTAATTATTTATATTGATGAAATAGCACAAGTAGTATTGATTGATAAATTTTAATTACTAATTAAATTAATCGGAATTTAATCGAAGTTGTCCTAAGGGTGATCGTAATAATCGATCATTAATTTTATTACTCTTTAAAACTTTTAAAGTAAATCTTATTCTAAAGAATAAAATTCATTTTAAAAGTTGAAAAATTCACTTAAAAATTTAAAAATTAAGCCTTTTTTTCAAAACTAGCTTATTTTCATTCTTTAAAGTGAAATTTTACTTTAAAGAGAATAAACAGCAGATGCCTATAGGATAGTTAATTATTTTTAGTTAATTATTTTTCTTTATTAATATTAAAAGAAAGGTTTAATTAGGGATTTAGATAAATTACAATTGAATATTTTGTATTTTAAATAATTGAACTATTTTATCGATTAATTGATCATCGAAGAATCTGATAAACAATCTTGTAAATAAAACATTAACAAATAAGTATATTGGCAGATTTATCACAGCAGATATTAGCATCAATGTTTTACCAGCAATTAAGTCAACGTGATCCGGTCGAGAGAAGAAATTATCAAACAGAATCTGTCAGAATTTTGAAAGGATTTAAACGAAAGATACCATTTATGATTACGAAATGATGAATTCGGGTTCAATTTCTGTCAATCTGTCAATCATATTCCGTTAACAGATCTCATTATATTTCCGCATTTTGCATTGTGCCGAAATTTGTCAATAGCAGACACCTTGCAAAATCTGTTTTCGACAGATTTGTCTATCTGGGAAAGAATTTCTCGCCGATAGAGCGATAGAACATAAACGCACGTTTGAATTAAACTTTAAAGTGATCGAACGGGCGCATCGGGCAAGCCGGTGCAGAAACCGGCCGGTGCGGTGGCGCCGCGATCCACGTGTTGTGCGCTCTTCGCAATCTTTACCGTCTCTACCGACGGGTCTATTTGTAAACACACGCGACATAAGATGGACGTATACGAGCATCGCAGAAAAGATTGGGAGGATTTCAATGTGTCGCGAGAGGAATTGAAAAACATAACCGACTGTCTGAAGAAGGAAGAGTTTCGCAAACTGTTAATCGAGTACGCGGAGGACGTGGCCGACCCGGATAATAGGAAACTCTACGAGAAAGAGATCACCCAGCTCGAGAAGGAGCGGGGCGTAGACGTGACGTTCGTTAACCCCGAGCCCGGTTACGTCATTAAGACCAGCGTGAACGGCGACAGGAAGTGCTTTTTGAACATCAGTAAGAACGACGTTGTCGCGCGTCCCACCAGTCAGCCTTCCTACGAACAGGGCCACCGTGGCTTACAGTGGTCTATTCCGTATACGTTGATACCACCCCGCTATGACCTTGACAAGAAGAATGTGCGGTGTGTGGTGTATGACGTGGTCTTCCATCCGGATACCATCTACTTGGCATCCAAGAACACGCGGTTCCGCGAGATCGTCAATAACACGGCTATGGATGGCGTGGAAAATAATTTTAAGGTTCATATCTCTAATAACGAATTCAGTCATTTTTATGTTACACTAGATTAGTGCACACTGAAAGCTTCTATATGTGGAATTAGGAGTTAAATGTAAAAACATATAAACATTATTTGAAATGATTAAATACCTAATGACGATATTGTCATTATTTAGCAGAATGTACATTATTTTATTGTCAAAGTTAATTATATTATTATGCCACTGCATTTAGATACTTTATATAAAGCAGCCTTCAATGTGCTGATCCAATGTAATGCGAGAGGCCGAATACATTTATTAGCTTATACTCCAATTTATTCTTTTAATGCTCATTTCTATCAAAGTAGATTAACTTTAATCTTACTTCAACTTATTCTTTAGCTTTCTAATTTTTAGAACTAGAAAAAGATAAAGAGTAAAGTGGAGAACTCTAAAGAACTCTAAAGTGAAGAAGAAATATGAACCATGCAAAAGAATCAGTTGGAAAGGACACATCTAATTTTATTTTTGTAATACCTGTTTCTAATATGTGTTCTTTATGTCATGCTAGGTGAAATTGGACAGGAAGAATCTGAAATTTCCTAAGATTAATTTCAAAGGGATGGCTCATCCTACAGTGATCAGAAAACCTTCGGAAACACCACCAACAGAACCACTGGATATAGAACCAGAAATCTACCAGAAGATAATGTCGAATTACGACGAAAGTCGGGAGAACCAATTAAAGCAGATGGAAGAAAAGCCAAAACGTGCCCCATCAGCCACCACTTATTATAAGGACAAGCAACAGAAGCCTGTAGATGAAAAATATGTTACGCCTAAATTTTCCATAAAACATCAGTCCGATGTGGAAATGGAAGATTTTATTTTAAGCCGAGACGCAAAGATGTTTGCCGCAATCCCTAAAAAATTGGTGATTACCATAAATTTGCCCTTGTTGAAAAGCGCTAACGATGCAACGCTCGATGTACAGGAACAATCTCTTACCCTGCAAAGTGAAAAGCCTGCAAAATATTTGCTGGATCTTCCATTACCATATCCCGTAGACGGAGATAGTGGGAATGCTAAATTTGATCCAAAGTACAAAAAATTAATTGTAACTTTACCAGTCATTCGGTCATTGGTACAAGTAGGTGATACTGATAGAGCAGATAGTGGAGTTGACAGTGATCAAAACAGTGCTGCAACAGTAATGTCTAAGGATGATGAAAAAAATTTGTCTAGTAACAAAATAGAATTAGTGAAAGAGTGCGAAAACGCGTGCAAAAATATAAAATTTGATAAAGAAAGTGAAGTAACAGATAAGTGTGAAGATACTGCCTTACGGACTAGTAATGAGACAGAAATCATTGATGCATTTATGAATCCTAGTTTTAAGTACAATCTGCCTGCTTATACTTGTAATATTTACAATAATCAATTAGCCATTATTATAAATGTAAAAAACGTAAATCCGGATGCAATCCACCACAAAATTTTAGATAATAATGTAGGAATACATATCTTGCTAACATCTATGGGTGCTGGATTTTTTCCACAACATTATTCATTGTGTCTTAAGATAGGAAATGGCTATATTGAACCAGAAACTCTTACAATTGAACCATGGGACAATAACGTTGTTTTTAACATCATGGTGAAGGATATTGAGAATGTAACACAATATTTTGTTGGAATGGATACAGAATTCATGGAAGGAAAAGATCTTCCTACAGCAGCGTCATTTACAAGCAAATTTAAAGAATTAATGGTATATAAAAAATATAAATATATTGCACACTTTAAAATGTAGAATATTATACATTGTCTATAACAAGTAAAATATTTTTACAGTCCTCTCCAAAAGCTGAATCTCAGGTAGAAAGACAAATCTCCGTACAGCCGCAAAATGATGGTGTTGTCATAAATATTCGTCCAAATCAACAGGATTCTGATGACGAAGAGGAGTATGAGGAAAATGCAAGAGTTGTGAAACGACGACAAGAGAAAAAGCACATTGAGAAAGTCAGATCAGTTTCAGAAAGCAGTGGAGATGAATTGGCAAGCAATAGCAGCAATGGCAGTGTGAGACATTCGAAAGGAATATTAAAGTCACGTCGCGCCCGCGATTTTTCACGTTCCATGTCCGAATCGAGTGCCGACGAAAACAGTCTACCTGCATCATGCACAGATTATCATTATGACGATCATTACGATTCCGTACATGATATCAATTCTGAATCAGATTGTTCCAGTTTGAAAAAGACTGTACGATTTAATGATGTTGTTTCACGGCAATTATTTAGGTACTGTAACAAGGGATCAATTAGCTTTTTAAAGGTTTTACCGTTTTCTATTAACTTAATCGGCCGATTATTGAAACTGATCAATTGCATTTGTAATTAGAGATGATCATAGTTGAAACTAGTTTTAATTTCGATTCAATTTTCATCTTTATCTTTTTCCGATTTTTATAACTAAAAAAATGAAGAGTTAGTTAAACTGAGATTAAAATTAAACTACATTAGTAGAAACAGGCATTAATCGACTGATCAAACTAATCTCTGGTGAAATGGTGAAATCTTAAAAGAAAAAAAATATAAATATAATTTTTTTTTCTTTTACGAGATATATTAATGAACTCATTCGCATAATTTATTATTTTCTTTTCTTTAGATCTAATTCGAGTATTCTTGGACAGCGAAAGAAGAACCAACGCAAACTGCGCAATAAGAAACGCGCGCATGATCGTCGACTAAGCGAAAGTGAAAATTCTGAAACCGAAGAACGTGACAAATATAAAGTAGATTATAAGCGGTCTCCGAATGAGGAAACTTCCGAGAACGTAAAACCCATACTTGCACGAGATAAACGAGATTCGCAACAACAAAGAACCGCCAATATTGAAATCGTGAAATCGAATATTGATGACAAACATTCTTTACATAAGCGTAATTCTAGCTTCGAGGAAAAACCCACCGAAGATGTTCAAGCCGACATTTCGATTAAAACCACGAAAGATGCAGTTCACTTGGAATTTAAGAACGATCTGATATTTGATCTCGATATGTAGAGACGTGAACTACAAGGTAATTATGCATAATGTGATAGATGTGATAGAGAATGTTATCGCGATTCTTTTTAGCAACTCTGATAATCGATAAAACTCAATACTGATAATGGAAATTTACATATATAACATTACACATTATTTAGAGTATCAAAGATACACTATTAAAAATAGTGTCTGAAATGTTTAAGTGGGAATAATTTTTTAGTGCGTTATTAGCTTAGAAGTAATCAGAGAAACACTATAGCGAATCAAAATCATTAATCCATTTAAATACTTGACTCAAATTAGTGATAACCAAAGCTTAAAATTAGCTTCTAATATTCTGAATCTGTAAAAAGACATAGAGCTTTACTTTATGGGAAAATTATGTCAACTCGGAAAAAGATCGTATTAAAATATTCAGATAACGGCAATGCTACACAGTTTGATATTTTTTTTGGAATTTTATAAAGAAAACTGATCACATCATTGAATGGATTTAATGAATTGGCCAAGAAAGAAAAGTATAAATATACGTTCCTTTTTCGTGCACGTTAAATATTACTGCCGCATAATATATGTAATTTTTACTCGCAGATAATGCTTGATTAAATCAAGAGTTGTTAAATGATAAATCGTGGATACTTTGATAGAGGTATAATTTTAATGAACATTGTATTACGCGAATTTATGCAAAAATATATTTAGACCTTGTAATATACATATACGATGCTTACGCTAACAGTTTGCATATATATGCAGATCGCATTGCAATGAGCGCTTGTCAAAAAAAATCATGATGGAGATAAAAATTAATATAATTTTGTTTCAAAAATTGCTAAATTATGTGGTACAGGGTTTTCGATGCCTAATGTTACTAAAGTCATATTGTAAAATACGAAAAGTTATCTATTTAAAGAAAATTTTTTGTTGAATAAGATATGAAATTAAAATATTAACGATTTTATATATTATATATTGATATTTTGTAATTAAATGTACATAAGGTTTATTTTGATCTGATCGATGAAAAAATGTTTACATATCTGCGCTCTTGTAGCACGTTTCATTCCTATATACCATTTAAGGATATATATACCATTTAAGATTTTTACCGATAAATAATCTGCATAAATTGATACGTTTACGCAACAATATATTCCTGTAATGATATAACGCAAGAATGAAATAAACACACAAAATGTTTTTATAAGTGTGAGATATATTTAATTTTATTAAATTAGTAGTAATTTATATTATTACTATATTTAAGAAAGTGCTGAAATATGAAAAAATTATTCCTATATTTGAAAATTTTATTTAACAAATATTTTTAAGTTGCTCTAAATTTTTTGGAGTAGAATCTCATTTTATAAAAAGCTAAAAATTGATCCAATCTTAAAAGAATGAGATGCATATATACAGCAATGAATGGATTTTTGTCAATATTATTGTGCTTTTAAATTAAAAACTGTTCAAAATTTTTGTTTTTAAGTACTCTTTAAAACTTTTAGAGTGAAACTTCTTCATTCTTTAGAGTGAGATTCTACTTCAAAAATTTAAAGAGATATTGATACCCGACTCGGATCGGGTTTTTCAGTCGTGAAATCATCTAGCAAATGCATAGGACATGTCGATCGTGTATCATGGTACGTATCCGTGAAACGTCGGGACACCCGTCGGGGTGTCGGGTCGTGCAATGCCGTGACACGACGTGAAAAGCAGGACCCACAGAGGAGAAACAACGGTGCGATTGCGAAACGTGATGATTGGAAAGTAGAACACGGCCCACGGTGGAAACAACCGGGCCGCGCGCTCCGGATGAGAGTTCGCCCCCGGAGTTCCGAGACCATCGATCCCGCTACTTGCGGGGGTTGTAAGGTCATTAAACTCCCCGGTCTACCTGCACGTATCTTTCGCCGCATCGCGCACTTCCCCGTATTATTCCTATTGATGTACCATCAGGAAAGGGGACTCGACACGGCAAGCCACGCGAACGCGACGTTCCAATTTCGTGTGATCGCGATCCTATCAGTTTATTGTCGTCGTCGTCATCACTGCGGCGGTTTGTTTCAATTGGGTTGTACCTTGTACGTTGCTACGCGGCGATGGCGGGAAATGGTGCAGTGAGAAAGACAATCTTGAGGAATAGAGATTGTTACGCGATATTTGATGAAGCTTCAACGAGGCGTATCTTCTAATCTGATCTTTAAATATTTATTTGCCATATTCTTAATAAATTCATAGTAAAATTTTAATTTACAATTATCCTTTCGATTCCAGATGATTGAAACGAGACTTGGTATATTCTTGATAAGCTCTCTCGAATTTGGTCATGAAAAACCGATTTTTCCCTCCTTCTTACATGAGGAATAAATGTTCAAATATTTTTCGATAAAATCTCTTAATGCTTCGAAAATCGCTCAGGGATTGTTCTTGTCACGACGTGTTTACATAGCTATCCATCTCAAAGGCCATGATCTTCCAATCGAACAACTTGTGGGATGTTTATTCGAAACAAAGGAAGATAACGAAGAAATAGCCAAGTCCAATTTCCGAATGCTTATCGGAATAATAACATGTGATTGAAGTACACGGGATTAAGGGTGGTAGGCCTGACTGGCATCAGGTCGATAAGTCGTCCACCCCCTTAAGGTTCAGAAAGTCGGTGGCCTGTACCGTCGAGGGTGCATGGAAGAAGGAGGAAGAGAGACGATGAGGTTGAGAACGAGGGAGAAAGGGCACGTACCCCGCGTGCCGCGGTTACGGCCGGCACGACATCGGCAATGCGGCAGCCGATGGCGTTTAATGTCGCTCTGCTGTCGGCCAGTCGTTGCACCTGGCACCATTCGCCGCTTGGCGAACGCAGGTGGAATGGGGGTGGCGATATTAAGGACGCGGTCGCTCGTCGGCCCGCGTAACACGGTTTCGAGATTGGGCACACACGAGATATCGATGGCCCGCGCCAATGTAGATAAAGAACGGTGGTGAGCGATCGTTACGCGTTATCTCCAACTGTGCTACCTCAACTGCAGGGAGAATTACGATAGCGAGAAGCGATAAAATGGAGTCGGAAGTTTCATCTCTTTGAAGGAGGTGATTCTTGGTTTTCTTGGTTCTCTGTGTATTCCATCCGTTTTGGTAACTTTTGGTAACAAGCCAACTTGAACTTCGATTATCAATTAACTTCTTAAGGCTCCTATTCTGCAATTCTTAACAATGTCGGTGTCGTTGCGTTATTATTGCGCACCTTTTTTACTCTCTAAATTCTTTGAAATGGAATCTTACTCTAAAGAAAATTGTGTCAATCTTAAAAAAGAGTAGCTCAATTTTTAATCTTTAAAAGTGGGATTCACTTTTCAGAGTGACATTCATTCTACAAGTTTTAGAGAGTATCCCACGAAACTTATGACGACGTAATGACAATGTAACGTCGATATTGTCGTTAATAGACATTCTACAATAAGCCATTATCTAATGGACTTTCTATGATAAGTCATTACTTACTCTCTAAATCTTTTGAAGTGAAAATTGAGTTAGTCTTGAGAAAAGAGTGAAAATATTTACTCTTTTTTTCTCAAGACTAACTCCATTTTCAATCTTTTGGAGTGAGATTTTACTCCAAAAATCTAGAGAGTAAGCTTTAAGTCGATTATTCTTATCACATTCAATTGTAATTGATCAATTTCTTACGGCTTAAGACTTAAAGCTTAGCTAATGGTTTATTGTAGAAAGCCTATAAGCTTTTTAAAGTCTTAAATCGTAATAAATTGATTAATCAAATCGAATCAAAGTCGAATGTGAAAAGAATAATCGATCATGATCGGTCAATTTCTTACGACTTAAAACTTAGGTAAAATAGCTTAAGGCCAGTACAAAGATGGTCGTAAGAGCCTCAGCACAAAGATAATCATAATTGAGTTGTAAAACGTGAGTCGTAATAGTAGGTCAATATTTTGGCGTAACTATATGCATGCCGATACGTCGTATATAGTTACGTCAAACATTGTATGTTGACCTACGACTACGATTCACGTTTCACAACTTAGTAGTTGTAGTTGTCTTTATGCTCGAGCCCTTAGGCTGATTTTATAGGTAAATCGTAAGAAATTGACCAATAAGAAATTATTATTTTCCTAATATTCAACTTGTGATTGGTAAATTTTTTACGGCTTACAGTTTACGACCCTAAAATCAGTCTTAATTTAACTGATAGAGTTGTGGAAAGAAAACAAAATTTCTGATTGTATAATTTGTTATTCCTAATGTAATATTTTTTTCTATAAAGTATATATAAAGTATATATAAAGAAAAGTAATCATTATGGTATTCTCGCGTCATTCGAATCACTTGTTCACACTCCGATAAACTTATTAATGCCTTAACTCATGAATTTATCGGAGTAAATATCTTTTCCATAGATCTTGATAAAACATTTAATCTTCGCAAAATCGAGATTGCGTTCGTCCAACTATAATTAATCTTGTAACTCATCACCCGGATAACGCAGAGCTGTTACGGTATTTCTCGCTTAATTCGTCGAAGCCGCTAATCTAATTTCGCTGAAACCGCTAATTTCAGTGGAATCCAAATACAATCTGGGAATGTGATTCGTTACTTTACGATCGCACGCGATTGTATACGTGAATAGAAACCTTGCTTTTTCGTAAGAGATCGGCAGCTACCGATTTTCCGATGAGATTCCGTAAACAATTATAATGCGATTATTTCGAACGCAACTCTATTTCCCGAGGTTTCACACGTCCCTTTATATCATGTCTTCTCTTACTTTTCTGCTTTTCCCTGAATAATGTATGAGGTTCCAACGTGTATGTGTTCGTATTATCGCCTTGACACTTTGAAATTTACGACACACATGCCCTACCACGTAGCACAATCTTGTCTTTAAAAGAGTTTATTTCATAAAGACATTGCAATTTTTAGCTGAAAATATCTTAGTAATATTCACAAAAGTTATGAGTGATAAATATTCTCTTTTTCTTACAAATATTTTGAATATTCTTTCGCATCTAAATCTGTATCTTTTAGCTCAAATGATAAAGTCTTTATTTAATTGAAATTTAAAAATTTAAAAATTGAAATTTAAGCAGAAATGAAAAAAAATTAAATTCCTTTACAAATGTAACTTGACAATAAGGAAGTTTGTGTAACTGACAATAAGGAGAACCGGATTTCGCTCTCCTTTATTTCGAAGAAATTTTAGAATGAAATTTCTCGTTTGTGCTAAAAAGATTCAGATTACAGACGGAGAGATGATAATTACTAATCAAGACAAAGTGGCCAAATTAATTATATCGTATCATGTTGTAAAATGACTCTCAGACAACACAAAATCAAATGTTTTTTAAGAACGTTAAAAGTCTAAAATTAGTCGTTTTATATCCCAATGTTGGACTTTGTATTGTCTGGGTTGTAAATATGTAAATAATTGTAAAATAAAAATCATGAGATTAATATTGAGATTAATTTTACCAACATTTCGTTGATAATAATTACTAATTAAAGCAAAGTTGCGAATTAAATTGCGTGTTGTACTATACTGTAAAGAATGAATAGATAAAATTGTTGGCCCATAAATATAGCTGCCGATTAAATCGTGCAGCATAGCGGAAGATGTACTACAAAAGATTTATTGTCGCGAGAGAGGCGCGGGTGAGCTATAGTATAAAGACAGAGAGAACAATTAAAACTACGAGCAAATCGTAAAAGATGAAACTCGTTAACGTCGCAGTCATTCGTGCCAATGACTTTCCATCCGTTCGGCTATTAAATAGAGCAGCAGGCACGCCATGTTTCCTGTCTCGTTTTTCATCCCGTTTCTCATTTCTATCTTTCTCATTCTCGCCTTCGTATCTGTCCGCGGAGACATTCGAAGTACTAGAGTATCGATTATATGGACCCTGTGTGCTTCGTACGCGCAGCCCAGGCTGTGTGCGGATAACCCACTAACACTCACGATTACTGACTCTCCCATTGTTTAAAGAATTTTTTTTTTTTTTGTTGAATTCTTTATGACGCTATTAATGCGGGACGTATATTGAAAATGTATTATCTGTATATTTAAGAGCCCTTCTCAATAGATAGCTGAAAATAATAGATGGGAGATACGCTGTAGAAACGCTACTGCGACTAAATATTTTTTTAGCTGACGTAACACGGAAAAGATGACGCATGATCAAGGGAGATTATAAAACGACGCATTTTGAATCAATATTTTATTTTATTACATCGCGGGAGCTTTTAATTTCGAAGAGGCGTTGCGGCGCGAGAGCCTATAAAAAGCAACAGATTGACAAGCGCGAGGTAGACGAAGCGGAATTACTACAGGCGTTTACCTTATCGCTTCCCAGCGTTAATCCCTCCGCAAAGTACGGAGACGCACGGACTTAACCGTGCGCCGGTATCGTCTCGGCGCGACACGACCGCTTCGGAAACGCAGCTTTTAAAATTAGGTCGCAGCTTTATAATCGCGAAGTAGTCGAAGGTGGTATTCTTAGACCGCGGTTGTGTAGCTCAACTGTGTGGCGGTTTCTTCAAAATCTCTCTCTCTCTCTCTCTCTCTTTCTTTTTTAATTCGACGTATTATACGACGTGACGACGATGCATCACTCTTCGAGTACGACATACAGGCGACGACCCGATAGATAAACATCCATTTCTAGGGATAACAACGCTAGCTACCGATTGCCATCGTTCTTGATTAACCCGAACGTCCTATGTACGTGATTATGTGTCCAGCAACGGATACCACATGAGAGATCGTAAGACGGACGTATATTGAGTTTTATTCAGCAGATACCTACATGTATCTAGGAAAACTTTACCGTTCAACTTGTGAAAAAGCTGTGAAATAGCTTTGGCGTGAACTAGATGTAATAAGATATATAATATATAGCTTCACACGTCAGTTTCTCGACACAGCAGCCAATTTCGATGTTATCAACGCCGAGAGTTCTATATGTTAAGATTTAAAATAACTTAGTGGCTGGTTAAAACCCAGCCCGCCTCCATGAACTTTTTTGTGACGAAGATCTATATCGGGAATGCTTGCAGATTGCGCGGCCTGTTCATGAAGGACTAGCACGCGAATACAGTCATCGACCCTCTTCGGTATGAGCGCGTTATACAATACCATCAAACTGACCTGCAGCAACGTTTTATTCAATATAGACCTCGATGCGGCACGGCGCGGTGCGGCGCACGAATGGTTTTCTATCAACAAAAAAGTGTCGATCTTTGAAATATTTACTATGAAATCCATACTATGAAATATTTTTTCACGTTTCAAATTACTTTTGTTACACATACAGAAAGAACGGTTCCGCTGAAATATTTGAAAAATTTATTTAGACACAGATTTGAAAATCATTTCGTTTGGACCATCAAAATAATTATACATTAGCTCAAGCTGATTGTTAGAATGTTAAAACTTTTTGCAACACTGTCGTCAACGTGTAAGAGTTTTACAAAATTATTTTTTTATTTCATGTCCGAATAAAATTATTTTCAGATCTATATTCTGAATTTTTAGACGCTTTAGCAAAATCATTTTTTATTTCTATGTATGTATATATATATATATATATATATATATATGTATATATAGAGATTTGTCCTACAAATATGTATACATGTGACAGGTAAAAATCCAGGTTTTACAACGCTTTAGAAAAGCTGTAAAATGGGAAAATCCCGGATTTTCCCGGCTACAAAGGAACACATTCTCTCGCGTTCTTTCCAACGTTTCGGCCTTGAAAAGATAAGGTAAGCTCCGAGCCATACGTCAAAGCGTATAGCCGTAACGCGTGTCGTAAAACGCTGTGCGGAATGAAGCGAACGAAAATATGTTTGACACAGGACGCAATTTCTTTGACAAGCGAAAATGTTTGGTCGGATAGGCGCCGTCTCGATGTAAACGAAATAACGGATACGCCACATTTGCGTTAAGAGAAGGAAGTCCCTACAGTGATCCATCAGTGTCACGTATATATGATGAAATTCTGTTTTAACTTGGTAATATAAGTCCCGCTGTCGATCTTCGTTCGATTCAATATTCAAATTTTCTTCCAAAAAAAGTAGGCCATCCATTATATCGATCATGTACAATTATATGCAAATTAAATGATATATATTTCTCTCTTTACTTCTTTAATTAATAATTTAAGTAATAACAGTTCTGCGAAGAGATTATTAGAAATCTCCCGCATTGTTAAATGAAGTTACACGTGTCGTTGATCCGCGCGGGCCATCGACCTATCGGCGAAGTGCTCGAAGAATTTAAAAAAAACTCAAGTGTCGAAAAAAAAAAAATACTCGAACATCGAACTCGAATAGCTTGGCTAAAAATTGTATCAGATTTTTAAGGTACCTTGCGCGCTCGCGCAAATGAACGGTGTATGTGCGTGCGCGTATGTGTATGTGTGTGTGTGTGTGTGTATGTGTGCGCGCGCGCACAACCCCACAGCGGTCGTTGGCGGTGCGAGGGATGTCGCGAGGTAACGCGGGGTGTCTCAGGGTGGCGCAGGGCAGAACGCGGGATGTCGCGGGGGGATACGTACCATGTACGTACGTACTTATCGGAGATACACGCTCGTGCCTTCACCTACGCCTAGGACGTGTGTGTCTGTTACCTTCCCACGGTTTACCACATGTTGCGCTTCGATGCGAGGGGCGCAAGTCAGCCAGGAGCCCGGGCCATCAGGATAGACGGAATCTCTCCCCTCGGTCAGTTACGCGATCGCCAGCGAACGATTCGCGCGGTCGCCCGGTGCGCACCCCGAGATTGCTGGTAATCGCTGGCTGTCGATCTGAGTGTCGTATCTCGAATGCATCGAACTGACGGACGAAGCGCGAACGTCCCTTAATCTCGGAACAAAGGGGGTGAACGAAGAAGGGATTGGTGTGGATATAGACGGTGGTGGTGGTTCGAAGATGCTCGAACTGTGAGCGGACAATCACTTTCTCGACAAGGTCGGTACCATCGGAAATGGAAACCTGTCAAACTTCCTGTAATTATACACCTTGCTAAAGAATGATGGGATCAAAAATGTATGCCATTCGGCATACATTTCGAGAGTTTTCATTACGGCGAAGGTTCCTTAATTCACAATTATGAGATTAATAATGTCATGATTAAAATATTTCAATTATATTACAGTTATATATATCTTCTTAAATAGATGAGGTTTTCATTAGTAACGAGAAAAATATCATATATTTTTAGAAGGATTTCTAATAAGGTTCTTTTAAATTTCTCGCATTTCGATGGAACAACCTGTTGGTTGGAAGGAGAACATTTTCCTCGACGTCAAATAAACGATACTCATCCCACCATTTTATTTCGGCGTAAAATAGAACGGTATTACTACATTATAAGTATTTAAACGAATTAACTTCCTTTTTCGATTACTATTACGAAGTAACGCGAGTCTTTCGAGTATTACCGAGCGTTCAAAAATTTTATCATTTTAAAATCATTAAAACTTTTCAGTATATTAAAATTTTTCTCGTGTCCACAGCTAATCTTTATCAACTTGTTTAATACGTAAGTTCTTACCGCCTATTTCGAACGATCTATTATGTGCAAAACGTTGTCTACAAATTTAGATATCCAGCATGATTTCTTATTATTCTTTATTGGAACCTTAATCTATTTTGACTGATTCAGCGTATAACTAATTAATATGATCATTCTAATGTACAACACATAAACCGAGTATTACATTCGAACAAATTGTAGGCTTACCGATTTTTAAATATGATATGTAATATGAAAAATATTTTAATAATAGGTTGACTGTGCCGATTTGATTATCAAATTTTGATTTCTATGGATTTATGCTTATGCATATTTCATTAGATTTTTCCTTGCAATGTTCACGCGATACATGTATATATATATATATTAGGTCATTTAAAAAGTATTCGCGGTTTTTTGTTCAATTTTTGAATGAAAAAACCGCGGATACTTTTTGAATGATCCAATATAAATATACACATTTGTAACGTTGTGCATTTCTCATATTTTTCATTCATATCCAAGAGAGATTAACGTAGATAATGAGTTTGCTTCGAAAGAATAGAATTTTTTTTAGGAATATAAAATATTTTTTGTATTATTAATATCACTAAAGAGAGAAAATCTGTATCATATTTTCACGTTAAAAGCGAGAAATTGTTAAGCTATATGGGTTTAGTTCTGTAAGCATTAAAGAGCGTATACATGCAGCACACGAGGCTAGAATTTACGTTAGATGTACCTACATGGAGTGAGATTACATAAAATTTTCATTATCGATAAATAATATAAGAGCTCTACCATGTTATTCAAAAATAGTTATATTCGAAACATACAAATTGTAACATTTTGTATTGAATACGTATTGTGTTATATATTATAATATAAATATAACTAACTGGAAAAATAACCGAAATGAAATTTTCCAGTAGGTTATATCATAATATAACACTGATATTTATTGTACTATCCCCGAGATAAAAAAAATTACATCTTCATGAATAGTATACATATAATATTATATATACAAGATAAATATATATATAGTATATGTAAAATATATAATTATTAACTCTAATTAAATAAGAAAAATCCTATAATCGTCAAAGTGGATCTTAATGCAAATATTTCTGTGTGAATTTATATATATATATATATATCTAATTCTGCAAACTATGTGCTGAAATCTTTTTAGTCTTA
>NW_011627446.1:242043-299942 GCF_000204515.1 Acromyrmex echinatior | reverse complement strand
ATGTTAATGAGAATCTTAAATTTGCAAATAATTTATTACGAAAAATATTATCTCAACCGGGATTCAAATCCGTATCTTCCATATTCCGGATATCCTCACTATTTGATTACTCTATAATTATTACATGTTATTATTATTATAATATATATACATTTTATATGTATATATATTATAATATATTTATTACAAGCAATCTTGTTGATTCACTCTTGATTATGTCAAATACTTTACAACCTTTGTGGAAAATTACTGAGCGCAATAGTATTGAGAGACTGCTGCATTACTGTATTACTTCGCTACAATACTACTACGCACTACTGTATTGTTGCGCACTACTGCTGTAATTTAGTTCAAACTACTACTGTGTAGCAGTATTTTTCTACAATGGAAATAAACGTGTGGATCGTTTTTCTATCTCGACTGAATTCGTGATTAATTAAATGCACGATTGTCCTGAAGTAATGATAACAAGCATAATAAATTTACATAGACCTATTATATATATTTCCGAGATATGCAAGACGCAATAGTATAACCCGGTTATTCACGAACGGTCAATGATTTCTCGATTGTGGTGAAAAGCGAGGTGATTGGATTAGTTCCAGAAAATATTTATTGTATCAGCTCGAAACCCGGGCAACGCGCGTTACAATAGCACTTTACCTGATAATAGAGAGATTCGAATGATGTTTACTTACAATATTCTCCAATGAATCGTATATTTTGGTGTTTACTTATGTAATACGTGACAATCAAATTCAACGTTCACAAAAGAATTCTGTTAAATATATGAAATACTTTTCACTATTATAAAATACTCTTTATATCAGGTTTGTTCAATTTGAGCTCCGGAGCAAATATGCGAAATTACTGACGCAAAAAAATTTAATATGGATAAGATTTCGGGGACGAAATAAAATATTGATACGTATCTGAATGACGCTTATTAAATCTACATTTTAAATCTTACATTGAATTTAAATCTTACATTTACCCTGAAATCTTACATTGAATTTTTTCGATGGTTTTGCGTTTTAGCTCCGAAGCTCAAATTGGACAGGTCTGCTTTATACTGATAGAAGAGCACGGTAATCGGAATAATCAAATCTTTTGAGTTAAATAATCTTTCGTTATTTGTAACTTCCATATGTCAAAATGTAAATTAATTCATTTCTGTGGTTAGTTTCAAAATGTAAACAACGTTCGCATTAATGTATGCGCTTAGTGAATAATCAACTAAATATCAAATTTGGATTAAATTTAATATATTTTCTTGGTTGTAATTAAATTGTTTAATGGAGTTAAACTATTTATCTCTATTGTTTTAGTAAAATTAATGACATTAAGTAAGAACATTAGTGACCTATAGAAATGATTAAAAAATAACTCAAATTAAATATAATTTGATATTATGAATTTAATAGTGTATATTATTTTTGTAGATAATACATGTGTGATATACTATACATGTAAATAAGTTAATTATGATTATTGAATTATTATTTATTTGCGCAGGTTCGTGCGCTTAATAGCGCGGTGGAGCGGCCTCAATGCCGGTCAGGAAGGGCCTCCTCGCTCCACAAAATACCTTCTTGGATACTATTGCGACTCGCTTCGATGGAACCCGTAAGTCTGTCTACTACTCTGTATACACTTGTATCTTCGTAACATATTTATTTATTTGATTATAATATTATCAAACGCCGCTCGTGGGTGGATCAAATTTTGAAAAGATTTTGTCACGACAAGGATCCATGTTAATTAATTCTCTCCCTCTGCTCTTATTAATTTTCGTAAATCGTATTATCACTGTAAATATCAAACAATTTACATTGTAATTCAACCTCGTCGTGGTACTGAGCCTCGTTTGAAATTGAAATTCTTTGGATCAAAGAAGAATCCACCTTCTTAAATAAGTAAACTTATTTACAAAAATTCTTTTAAAAGAGCAAAAAACGATGGACTAGATTATTGTGGAGACGCCAATGTTATCGCTTCTTTCGATTAACTTTCATTCCTCTTCACGAGGGTTGCGCTCCCCTAAGTCCACTCTGCATGTTGCTAGGGATACGGTCAACGAGATAATTCTTCTTTACTGCTTTAAATTTAAACCGATTTTAAGGCTTGTCGATTTTATGAAAACGTTCGAATTATAATGTTTAGCGAGGAGCAAGATGTAATGAGATAAAATTATTAATACATTTCTCTCTCTCTCTCTCTCTCTCTCTCTCTCTCTCTCTCTCTCTCTGTCTTCTTTGCATAAACATCATGCTTTAAATCCAGTTTCGTGTTTCATCTATCAAAGCTTACAGTATATTGTTAGTCCCGACCGGGCCTATAATGCTAATGTCCCTGTATCACGCGGCTTTCCCTAATGCCTCAATGCGTGCATTGGCATTAACTGCGGAGACATTAACGATGCGAGAGGCGTAGGATGTCGGTACTGATAGGTAGTGCAGCTTCATAATTGTAATACACGTTGCAGCAGTTGGGCGCAAATAAATTGAGAGAAAATCCTCGAAATGTCTTTTTTTTCTTTATTAATCGGAGAGGCAGATTTTACGTTTAAAACTCAAGAGAGAAAGCTCAAGCTGTAAAACATAATGTCTTTTTCCGGACTTTCAGAGCCAGCGGTTGTTACAGTAAAGCTGCCTGACTTAGGAAAATCACGAGAGATAATTTTTCTCACAGATTTTCGTACTGATACAGCGTTGGTATCTTTGCACACAAATGATTAAGTCATTCACGTATTTCATATCAATCACAATTTGCCTACACAATATTTTTTCTTATTCTGTAGAGCCAAGTTAGTTAACGCCTAACTTTTATGTCTATACCGAAGTCAATGTAAAACTTCCATTTCTTCGAGCTAAGAGTAATCTAATTATAAGAAGTGGGCGACGGATCGCCAGCGTCGTCATCCTAAACGAATTACGGATAGAATTGCATCTTTAATAAATATCGACGTCTTTTTTCTTTGTCAATGATACCGAGAAATCTTATTCGATGACTTTGCAAAAGGTTGCATGTTTAATTCAGTTTTTCACGGTATAATTACGCGCACGCGTATCTATTGATTAAACGTTCTCCATATTGTTAAAATCTATTCGTTTCTTTTATATATTTTCGTATCTCTTTGTATTGCATAATTTTTTTCTTTTTTATTTATTCCAATTAAGATTTAGTCATTGCGCGTATTCTAGCCAATTATTTTTTGATTCCTTTGAGGTTTTCTCTTGTACACTCTTTGAAATTGAAAATATTTCGCATTGTGTTTCTCATTCTATTGTTATAGCGACGTGTCATGGTACACGCTTTGCGTGCAGTTAGATAACCCCTCGCTAAGAACACCTGATAAAACTTGATGTCCGTCGATCCTCCGTCGCCGGCAAAGCATATAATATTAATTCAACATCGGCGCCATTGGCAAATCGATTCTGTTTTCACACAAAATTGTACATTTCGATATAAATTCACGCGAAGAACATCCTTCTACTCTATTACGATTGAAACGTACATGTTGCGCCCGATGTCACCATCAATATACACGTATCATATAACTTGTGAAATCTGACTGCAGAGCTTCCTCATTCGTGACGAATGACAATTATTAAATGCGCGATTCGAGTAATATATGTACTGTATTTGCGTCGGAAAATTCTCTGCATAGAAACAAAGGAAAATAATAACAATACATTAATATTATAAGTTATATTACATTTATTACGTATCAGTTGTAAAATGTGGATTCACGTTGTTTATATATTTATGTAATATATAAACGTATATTTAAACACATTTATATGTTTTACTAGATATATTTTGTACATATTATTATTGTTGTTATTTTGATTGCCGTTTTTTTTGTTTTTATTTAAAAAATTTTCTTTAATTTTAATCGTTTGATTTTAATTTATTTATAATAATTTTTTATATATAGTGCATATAATAATATTATTATTAATTGTATTGTTATTCTTGTTTATTGATGAAATTATAATTGTATATTATGAATCTTCCTCTTCAGTCATTTGTCGATAAATTTTATTATTTCCTCAACGGTGCGCGCGTACACATGCATACGCATATAATTAAATTTTATATTTAAAAAATTAATTAAATATATATATATATATATATATATCGCGTATATTTCTAATAAATTATTTCCATCTATAATTTTTCCAATTTCAAAAATAACTAATTTCGAAGTCAAAGAGATGTACATGGCAAGAAGTCGTAAAAGATGAATAGAATTTGATCGGATCGCAATTCTTTTATTCCGTATAAATGCAAAGCGAAATAACACCTTCCGCAATGCTCGATTTGAAGAATAAGTTAAAGACTGGTAAAGGTTACGAGACAATGCAAGATGTTAAGTGCTAATAAATGAATTTTAATAATAAAATCATTTCAATAATACAAAGCTAAACGTTTCGACCCTCGTTAGGTCATTATAGTATAACACAAAAATATTATATAAATAAAAAGGTCGCAAATAGTTACAAAACTATCGAATGATATAAACATAAATTTGTTGTTCGAATATAATTTATAAAGGTTTTTCTAGTTAAAATTACGAAGAATTTACTTTTCTCGCTATTCCTTCAATATTCCTCTGCGTATAGTGACAAAGATGAAAGAAGACCACCGTCGAACAAATGTCTTCTCGCAATCGCATGTGAACTATTAAAAAATAAAAATTAAGTCACACCAACGTACCTTGGTGAATTGACATTAATTTTCAAGAAAACCAAATTGTATAATGTATTATTGTGAATTAAGAAATAATTAGAATAAATTAATAAAATAGTTAAATTAAAATAGTAAAGTAATTAAAAATAAGTTTTTTCTGTTATATCTATTTATACAACTAAAAGAATTGCAAGGATTCCCATCAATCGTCAGTGTACATATATAAATATTATTTTTAATATAAAAACTTATTTTTAATTATTTTACTATTTTAATTTAACTATTTTCTTAATTTATTCTACGTTTAGCTTTGTATTATTGAAATTATTTTAATATTAAAATTCATTTATTAGCACTTAACATCCTGCATTGACTTGTAGCTTTTATCATTTAATTTATTTTTAAATTATTGAGTCTAAATAAATTGATTTTTAATTTTAAAGACGGAATGTTGTAAAGGATACAGGTACAGAGCGTGACCAATATTTTTCGTGGTTTCCATCTGTCATTTATATGATCTCAGTCCTCGGACATTGTATCCATTCCGAATCGATATAGCTGTCACAATGTTTAGATGTATGCATGTTTGCACAACACTGACGCGTTGCGAAAGCGAATTTCAAGCTATGTGTATTACCTTCTATATCAAAAAGTTTCACTCTCATGCGTTATGACATGTACGGTCGCATTAATTTTGAACGCTTTATGCATTGCATTTTCATGTGTGTTCAAAGTGATGTTGTTATTGCAATAACTTACATCTCTCGACGTCAGACAGCAATAATCTCCGATTAATTTTTAATAAAATACAATCTTAATCAACCCTTTGAATTACATCAGCAATAAATAACAAAGGATCATACAGATCATCATTATATGGTAATAATTATCGATGACAATTTCACATAGATTATTAAGTTTTACATTACGCACACGCAGAATCTTCAAATTGATTGCATTGAATTGCTATTTAGAATAAAAAATCATTAACATTAAGGTTTACAATTCTCATAAAAATGCATGTTAATGATTTTTATTATTTTTTATACTAAACTTCTTTTACTTAGTCTCTCGTATAAATCAATATCTCATCACCTTTAAAATCCAATATTTGATCCGTTTCTTTATTTAATCGACTATTATGACATTACGCAGAACTACAAATTCTGCACAATAAACTATAACTTTGATTTAAAACGATAAATATTACTGCTAAGAAACATCGTCAACGATTCTTTGGCGTGTGATTAATTTTTAATAATGGCACAAATCGCTTAACCATCGTTTATTTAGAGCATCCGTGCACTGAAAAAAACATACTAAATTTTAATAAATATTTTTGAATGATAATTGAATAACTGAATATTTACTAAATAAACATACATTTATTTGATACAAGAACCATTAAGTTAATTTAACTTTTTTTTTATTTAGTAAATATTTATTTATCATAACTAAATGTTAAGTTAGTACTATATTCAAACAAATATTTATTAAGATTTAATAGTATACACATTTTTTTCTTATAGTGTTGTATATTTTGAATTTTGTGACCAATAATTAAAACTTAACAACAGACAAAAATTTGATAAAAAAATCTAAGCGAATAATATTGTAATATTGTATCTGAAATTCACAAATTTAATAAACATTAAAATGATATCGCGAGATTTGATTAAATATAATTTTTGCAAATATTCTCCAATTATTCTTATACATGTATATCACGAATAGAGTACATACGAAAATATTAAAACCCGTTAAGAAACTCCTGACCGGTGCCAGCAGTGCGCTAAAATTGAGATGAAATTCATATTTCAACAGAAATGTGATTTTGTTGAATATCGTATGTCAATCAGAACTTTGAGAACTGTATGTAAACAGCGAAAGATACGTCTAGCACATACGCAAAGCACGCGAAATGCTACTCTTACAAAGTTGCGATATATAATTAATTTTCCAGTGATAAGTTCACATCAAACTTAGTCTATTGTGCATATTTATTATATAATATACTACAATGTTCGAAGCAATCTCAATTCTCCTTTACATTAATCTGCTCTTTTGATGGATATAAAGTGCATACGAATAATGTATCGATCGAAGTGACAAGAGTAATGATGATTACTAAATATGGATAGCACATATCTTATCGTAAACAATAATGGGTACTGACGCAGATAGATAACCGTCCAACGATGCATGCACTTATCCGCATTTAGTGCTACCAGTACAAAAATAAACTATAAAGTTCAACAACTAATTATGAAAATAATTCAAAATATAAAAAACTAATTAACAAAAAACTTTATTCTAGAAGTTAATTTTACTGATCTATTATTATATTATATATGGTAAATAAGTAAAAAAAAACTAATAAGTAAAAGAAAATTAATTTCTTAGTTAGACTCAATTTTCTGTTCAAACTTCATAATTATTTCAGTAACTTACATATATTAAAACATATATTATATATTATATATTATATATTAGTTACAGATGTTGTTTTTGTTCATACTTTTATTTGTCGCTGGAGAGAAAAGAAACTGGAATTAAAATTCCGAAATCAGCCACGCAGTAAACGAATCAGTTTTATTTTCAGAAAAAAAATCCGAAATATATTTGATGATACGAATAAAGTTAATTACAGGATTCCATCAGTTTCAGATATGATGTTTCTCAAAGTTAATTTCTTGATACCGCGAGAGGAAGACATTATAATTTTATAAAAGGAAAGCTATTTTTCCTCCTATGAGGAAAAACTAAAGTTGTATGGTACGAAGATTGGGTAAAAGCTATTTTTTGTTTCCAAAGAAAATGAAACTGTTTCGTTTTTCAACGGATGATAAATATTGCTTTTGTTTCTTCATCTGACGTTTACAAGTGGCATTTTTAATGTATTGTTAACAACAGGAATATAGAAATTGTATTTATTAAAAATAGTTTCTCTTTTTTTCTGTAGATTGTTTAATTTTGAAATTAAAAGACATTTTGTGAATTTTTACAGAAGAAATTTTTTTTTCATGTCATTACAAAACATCTTACTATTTTTTAAAATTATTTTAAGACTCTTAGAAAATTTGTTAAAATACTGTTTTGTTAATTTTTGTCCAATGATCTTTCATCAAACTACATTGCTATAAAATACAACAAAAATATTGAAAAATATTAATTTTAAATTTTATATAAATTAAGAACAAAGTATTATAGAATCGAAACTAACAATCAAATTTTCAACTCAGTCTCTTCTTTTTAAAATTCATTTGAAAACTTTTCTATAATTTTTTTATCAAGATATTTAATTTTTTTATAAGACGTGAGAAAATCGCGTTTCCAAATTTGTGAAGGGTGATGTGTACATATTGTGTATATGTACACCAGAGAGAGAGAGAGAAAGAGAGAGAGAGAGATTGAATATTACAATACATTCGCTTGTGTTATATTAATATTTCACATTTTATTACGTTTTGGCTTAATGCATGTTGACTACAGTATGTAGTTAGGATTTATCATATGCAAACATGTTGACCACAGTACGTAATTAGAATTTATCATATGTAAACGTAATCGCGAATTAAATCATGTGATAAAAAAATCTCGGATGGTTTGAAAAATTTGCAATGACACGATGATGGAAAATGAAATCGATTTAAACCAGAAATATACATATATATTTGTCACTTTACCGGAGAGATTCTTCGACCCTTTGCATTCAAAATTTTGCGATTAAAATCAGCGATTCGCCATTTCCTCAGAGATTACTAAGTTGATATCATTTATAATAAACTTGCTGAATAATAAAAATCTTTTTGTCATTTTGAAATTACCTCGATAAGTGGAGAAAATTTATATACCACATTTCGTATAATCCAAATCTTATATCTTTTCCGAAAAATATGTTTCTCAGTACGTTGATAGTAACATTGTTCGATATTTTAAGAATTTAAATATAAAACATAGCAATTAAGTATCAACAAAGCGTTGCTAAATATAAAATATATGAATTTAAAAGCATCCATAAAAAACGGACACAAATAATTATAATTATCTAAAAGTTTAATTAAAACCGATTTATTATTTCTGACTTCGTAATATTCTTTTGTGTTATGTAGGTGTATCGTGACCTGTACGGAATATAATTCTAAAGTAATAGAAAACGCAACGTAGCTGCATTATACGTATAATCGAGTTGTAGTAAATTATATTACAACTAAGAAAGTTTCTTAATAGCAAGTGTACTGAGGTGGCAAGAAAGTAATATTGTTCTGTTTCTAACACTTCAAATGTATATCTACATCGTTATAATTCACATCTGTAACACGCATCGTTAACTCTGTTAGATATTAAAGGAACATTATAATCCAATCCTTTAAGCTAAATAATATTTTATTATTTTTAACTTTTATTGTGTATCAAAATATAAATTAATCCATTTCTGTGATTAGTTTCAAAATAAATAATATCCATATTAACATAAGCACTTAGTAGATAATAAACTAAATTTAAAACAAATTTTTAAATTTCTTTTTTTAGTTAAACTGTATAAATTTTAGTTCAATTAACAACATAGGAGCAGTGACAATCTAGAAATGATTATAAGTCACTCAAATTGGATATAATTTGACATTATGAATTTAATATAGTCTAACATTTTATTATATTCGGAGATGCAACAATGAAGTAACTCTCCTTTGGCAGGTCAATAACCGTTCGCTTATCGAAGAGTATATGTATATATGTATAATATCGACCCGCGGTCGCTAATAATGTGTTTTAACCTCGCAAGACTATCACAGAAGAATATGCTATCGCTTTGCGAACTCAGAGATGAATATTGGTCCAAGATTGCTTCGGGCAAGTTATGACATTTCGACGTTTGACCACTTCGCTTTTCAATCTGAGGATATAACGATATAATCCCTATCACACAAACAGTACCGTCGAATACAAATCTAAAATAAGTACGCTAATCGTTTGATTGCTATGCCAATCCCTCGCGATCTCTTTATGAGAGCGTGAACTCTCATAATTAGCAATTTTGAACGTCTTTTATGAAAATCCAAGAAAGAAGAAATTGCCATTGGCTAAATAAAATTATTCTATCAAATTATTTCTATTCGAATTTATAATTAAATCCGCGAAACGTGACGCAGCTCACAAGGTCATCAAATATCCATACTTTATGTGTTATTCCTATAATCCCATGATGACCATGATAATGTTGCGATTAAACATTAACACGCGACTGATACTGGCTCTGTATAAAGTAATATTATTATTTTTGGCTGAACATCACGTATATTTTAATCCGTGAATATTCTATGACCCCAAAGACAACAAGAAACGTGACTGCAGTAGATAATAAGCAATGAATGCGTATGAACATATCGCGTGCTATTCTCTATATTCTGATAATTTACCATAATTACCTTAAACCATTGTTTTAATTAAATTCGCGTATTAATGCTTGTCGAAATTGATACACCATGAAAACATTAAATTGCGCCAATGATAAAATGTTAAAAATAATATATTTTATCTTTATATTCTATATTAAATAATTTTTTTTTCACTTATCCTTGTTAGTTTTGTAATTTAACGCAATCAACTGTATGACCCTCAGAAATTTTCACAAATGTTTTTGTCGTCATTGAAATTGTACCGCGTTATTATTGCAAGAGGATTGGAAAATCACAAATAACATTAATGATACGCACAGCTGATATACATATATCTCTGTTAAACCATGAATTTTAAAATACTGCGTATACACTGGATTAATGGACACAAAACATCAACAATAATCGTGTTTTTAATATGGATCGTTTTATGATCACTCACCTCAAATCTTTTCTTTTTTATGTAGAGCGCAAAATCGACTTCTCAAAAGTTTAAATTATTTTAATATTGATTATTCAAGCTTCAAATAACTGAATTTCCGAGAAAATAACCAGATCACGTTTCTTACCGTAATCCAACTACCTCTTTAAATTATGCTCAAGAAAAATCCGATCGTGTTATAGTAAAAAAAGAAACTCGTCGCACGAAATCTGTAGGATAAAAATTAGATCAAGAAAAATTCAACAGTATAACAACTACCGAAAGCTGGAAGTGAGCGGAAGAGAAATGATTCGATCAACACTTTGATACCGACTAATTAGTTATTTCGTTTGATGAGTCGTTCCGGCGATAACTTACGTAATTTGCCCAGAGTTCGGAAGCCCCGTGGGATTTCCGTAATTATTTGGTGTTACCGCCTCCGAAGCAATCAAGCGAAACTACACCCGGGACTTTTCCTTGAACGAATCGTTTTCCATTGGTGCTAATAATCGTTTAGTAGTAATAGTTTGTGATTAAATTATTACCGCAATTAACAATTTACATTTCTAGCTTTGTATTATTGTATCGTTTTCTCAAGATCTATGACGCAATATATTTAGAACAACTGAGAATTAGTTACAGAGAATGAAAAACATAAGTTAATTGTACTGTCCATAATCAAAATAATGACATTTTGGAAAAAAAAAAAGAACGCATTATGCAAAACATTACATAATTAATTATCCGAGTTATCACGGAACGGTAGCTTCATCAATGAGTCTGACGTCATCGTAATCTCTAAGGTAAAAGCGATGCTATTTTTTAATATTGCATTTGACCTTGTGAGATTTTTTCATTTTCCTCACCTCAGAATGACGTCTCCTTGTGACGAAAGCAAAAAGTTATGATTCTTCATTATGCAACTTCATTTTGCAGTACTTGCTCAGGATTCATACATTATACACCAATGCGAGCGGAAAACGCGTAACTCGTGAGGTGCATTTAAATTAATACGACGAGCGGTAAATGCGATATTGTTTTGCAAACGCGCGCGTTTTCTCGAGCATGAATTTTGTTGGTAAAATAAGGTCGTTTCGCGTGAACGTGTGGATGGAAATTGCTACATCTACGAGTGTCAGGACTAGGGAGAGACTCAGTAAGCGTAAAAACAATGGCGTGACTTTTCCAAACGAAAAATTTTATACATATGTATCTACGTATGCGTCTTTCTCTTTCGCGTTAACGATTAGCTTAAGAGCATTAACACGTGCACGAATGCTTTAATCAGTGTAGGACATGCACCCTGTATACTTTCCTTTGTCCCGCGTGTGAGTTTCTGATCCGATCGTAAGGAAGTATCCGGAAACGATGCCATATTGTTTGATGATTATAGCCACCCTTCATGCGACGCGGAAAATAGGAATTAACATGAATAATAAGGGAGGTTGAACCATGAAAGAGGATTATCAGCTAAAAATATATTTCCAGGGGGAAGCTATCTTCTTCTTTGGGGCGTTTGATGAAAATGTTAAATTTTTAGGGTTTTCGCATTGCGTGAAATTGTACGTGAGCAAATATATGATGAAGAATGATAAAGAGAATTATAAAAGAGAACGTTGATTACAAAAAAAATATATAAAATCGAATGAAGAGGGCCGGCACTTTACATGACTTTTTTTCTCAATTAACGTTGACGTTAAAGAGAGAATTTTGTTCGATTTCTGTTCGCAGACAGCAACTTTGTATTGGGAAATGCGCAGGTTCCGACGATCTATCCGATCGTCTATTGCTCCGATGGATTCTGCGAGTTGACAGGATTTGCGCGAGCGCAAATCATGCAGAAGGGTTGCGCTTGCAAGTTTCTCTACGGGCCGGAAACGAAGGAGGAGGAAAAGGCCATGATCGACAAGAGTCTCGAGAGCAAGACGGAATTGAAGATGGAAGTTGTTTTCTACAAGAAGAACGGTGAGTTCCTCGAGATATCAAATGACGGAATGTTTCTGAACTATGAACGATTACGCTATGAATATTACACCAATGTCATAAAAGGTCACCTTCGTTTTCATCGCTAGAGATTATGCATATTTTACGATGCGTATCTTCAATTCCTGGTATTTCAAGAAAATTTCTACAGCTCGACTCTTATTGTTCAATTTTCCTTATTTAAAATTGTACATTTTATTGTTAGGATCTTATTATATTTAATTTTCCAGTTTTTAGAATATGGAAAAATTAAAGATAAAAGATTGTTATAAAAAAACCATTAAGTAATATCGGTTTCACGTAATAATGTAATGTATTATGGCAAAAAATGTGGAATCTTTAATGATATATCTATATTTAAAAAAGTATATAAAAGAAATGGAGAAATAGAGAACAGGGAAGAGAATCCCCACGCAATGTAGAATCATTATCGATTTCCATTTTTCGAGCTTGGGCAATATTAAGGAATATGATATTTTCTAAAGAAACTTGCTATGCAAAACCAAATGAAGTAATCTTGTGCCTGCGCATCCGACGGACTCTTCGTTTTTTCTTCGCGCAATGGAGAAAATCAATCTACGATAGAGTTAATCGAGAGGCCTCCCACAATATATTTGTCGTATTATTATCTTGACCTAGAATTTATTTTTTTGATGTAGTTTAACTAAGTTTTGCTATTGGCTGCGCGATTGCGAAGTCAATTATCGGTTCGCGAACTTGTAAGATCAATGTGAAGACACTCTGGGAAGACAAGTGATTACTTTTATTATGTCTTCCTATAAAAATTCAAATTATTATTTGCCGTCGTTTATAACAACCTGTATGCATTACGTAAAGACAAAAAAAACGCTAAGATATCGAAAATGAAAAAATAAATAATAAATTAGATTACGTGATTCAACTAAGCAGGCTTAAGAAAGTTATTTGTGAATTACTTATGAGTTACTTTATACGTTACTTTACACGTGTTTGTTATAAAAATTGAGTACAAAAACTAGTATGAAAGGAGGATGTTAAAATGAACCGATTTGGATTCAAAAAGGTGTAAATAAAAGGAATAATGTTTTTTTAATCTTTTGAATATACGATGTCTATTGAAAAATTCGTAAAATTTAAGGAATACCTTGAAAATTGAGCAAGAACATTGTGTATTTATAGAAATTCAGATGATGTATGGATACAAAAAACGTACATAAAACATGTATAATATTACTTAATGTATGTACGTTGTTACTATTTTATTGATCTCATACTTAAATACATATGCTTTACTATCATATACTTACATATAATCTACGAAACGTTGACATTGAAGGTAAAGAGTGACGAACATTTTGTACATACACTTTTCGACAAGATTGTGGATTTCATTTGTTATTACAAAACGCATCTTCCCCTCTTCCAAAAAAATCTTATTCAAATGCGTTTTGTAGTATGTAATGCCATATATTATATCCAAATTTCTATAAATATAATATTTTATAAATATAATATTTTATAAATAATATAAAACCATGTCTTTGCATAATTTTCAATATGTTCTCTAAATCTCATGAATTGTTTATTAGGTTGATTGTATCTACGAAATAAAAATTTTAAAAAATTTATTCCTTTTAGTTATTTATAGTATTTTTTTGGATCAAAAGCCTTTTTTATATCTTCCTTTGAACAAATGATAAAATATGGGAAATATAAAAAAAGATAGTATAAAGTACCTAAACTTTTTACATATTCAATTTCTATAATAAATACGTACAAGGTAATCTAATTTATAAAGTGGGAGGAAAAGTAATGTTGCATTTTTAGCTCAAACTATAATATATAATCAATATTCGTTAAAAATAAACGAAATTTAAATTTTAAAAAGTTTTTTAAAAGCTTAAAAATCTATACTTTTGAAGAGTCACTATATTTTTTAAGTTTTAGTGAGTTTTATTATTTTTATATATAAAAAACTATGAACTGCACAAAATTGGAAATTTTCTATTCACTTTGTAGGCCTATTATCTGCCTAAACAAAATTTGCGAAAATATTTCACTTTCAATAACGTGAAGTCTTCTTTACAAAATCATTTTTTTTAATGTTCCTAAGACTTTTTGTTACTGATTATTCTGATAAAATAAAATAAATATTTTTGACTTTAATAGTTTATAACTCCGTTAAAAATTATCATATTGCAATTTAAAAAACAAAAAATTGTATTGAATAGTGTGTACTTATAATTATTAATTTTTAAAAAATATAATATATATAAATTTGAGCTAAAACTATGATGTTACTTTCCTTGTAAAAGAAATTTGTCATAACTCTCTTAAAGATTATTATATCGCAAGGAAACACACATTACTTTCCTTGTAATAATAATTTTTAACGAAATTATGAGAAAATAAAAAATGCTCCTGTTATTTAATCCACATATAACTTAGTAACAAAAAATTTAGAAGCATTTGAAAAAAAAACAATTTTGTAGAAAAAATTGTATATGCTTTCACGTTAGAAAGTTGAAAAATTTTTGTAAATGTTTGTAGGCACGTGATAACCCCACAAGAAAATTTTTTATTTCGTCCAGCTTTGTATAGCTTTTTATATGTAAAAATTGTCACAAATAGAAACTCGAGAAACATAGTGACCCTTCTAAAGTAGAGATTTTAAGCTTTACAATTCTTTTTAAATTTAAATTTTGTTTATTTTTAACGTATTCTGTATACAATTTTAAATAAAAATACGATATTTTGCTTTCAATTCAACTCTATCACTATGTAAGTAAAGAAAAAGCTTTATTGATCTGTGCGGGATCTTAGTACTTAAATAATTAATTAAAAACATTAAGATCCCGCTCAGAAAAAAAAATCAATTTTGAATATGAGAGAGATATAATAATTGTTTAAGTACTAAGATTTCGTTCAGATTTAAAAAAAAATTAATTTTGAATGTGAAAGAGGTGTCTTATAAAAGGAGATAGTGAGGAACGTGCCGGTGACAGAATTTCCCATCTGTATACGGCGTGATATTCCCTTTGTAGGCCACACGACGTGCATTCGAGGCAATTCCATCAGGAGACATCTAATAAAACGTCATCTTATCTTTTATTGTGTAACCACAATATATTTTCATAAAAGCATCAGGTTTACGCGACGACCAATGTACTTTTGTGTTTATTGTCTACTTTGTACCTTTACAACGTGCGTTTCGCAATTTTTCGAAAAATATCTCGCTAGAAAAAACTTGACGTAATCCGTCGCTCACGTCACATTCTTTTTGCACGCGCGTTACGCGTACGTTTGCAGTGGAGCTGACGCAAATATCACGTAACTCATTATCAGAGCAAAGTTTTCAGTGACAAGTAATTTATCGTTTCTTAGAAGACTCAGGCCATTCCAAAATTGATAGTACTTCAATGATATTACTTCAGTTTTTTCACTTATTTTCGATAAACGGTCTCGTTTGATTTGTGCAGGAAGTCCATTCGATTGCCTACTCGACATTGTTCCGATAAAAAACGAGAAGGGCGACGTCGTACTGTTCCTGGCCTCGCACAAAGACATCACGCACACGAAGAATCTTCAGCTCTGTGAGTTGCACGATAGTGGTGAGTTCTAACCATGCTTCGCTGCTAAATACGCGCAAGTGGATCGATTTTAATGAGGAATGATGCGTTCTCTCACGGCGCCATGCCAAAAATACAACTTGAATTCGGAGTTTACGAGTTTCGCATCGCAGGATGGGTAGGAATTGGCCCTTTTACGTCTTTCTCTCACTCAGCGCGTTTAACAAGTCACATTTCGAGCACCGCGCGACACGCAACACGCTGCACGAATCACTGTCGTAATGTCGGGGTTGGTAACCGAATTATTCGCTGTTTGAAAAAAAATCCAATCTGCTAATCACATTAATCTCTCGTTTCTTATAATAATAAATGATAATAAAATATTTTTTTCGGATTACGTATAGTATTAACGTTAATAAAAAATATGCTCGTTTGAATTTCAATCAGTCGCGGCTAATTAGATCGGATTAGTCGGTTACAAACTTTACGCAGGATATTCACTGAACACAAAGCAATTCACCAAAGCAATTAGAATTTTTATTATGCAAGAAGAATTTTATTTATTGTTGTTATGCAAATATTACATTTATTTTTGAAAATATATATACCGATTTTTTTTTATTACCTTACATATTCTCTAAATCTCGTGGAGTGAAAAAAGAATGAAAATACAGCCACTCTTGTTCGAATGATCGTATTTTCATTTTTTTTTTCAAGACAGGCTAAATTTTCAGTTTCTTCGAGTGAGGTTTCATTCCATGAGATTCAAAAAGTAGTTACAATTAATGCAAAATAATACTGTAAGTAATACTTTAAGGGAAGAAAATTATTTTTATCGCGAAATTCTTTTGTATATGTATTTTTTTCATTTATTTATTCTATATTATATTTATATATGTAGGTATGTACATTTTATGGGATGTGTGCGCGTATATGTTGTGTGTGTGTGTGTGTGTGTGTGTGTGTGTGTGTGTGTGTGTGTGTGTGTGTGTGTGTGTGTGTGTGTGTGTGTGTGTGTGTGTGTGTGTGTGTCCTGTTTGCATTTCTTCTAATTAATGCTTTTGCGTGATTTTTGTTTTTCAGAACTTATAATTATTTCTATACAATCGTACGTAATCTCTTTCTTCTGGTCCAATAATAGCGCAATTTACAATTCCAGACTCGAATGGCAATATCGACCCTGAGGCACCGCCTTCCAATTACGGTAGAAGAAGAAGTCGCGCCGTCCTTTATCAACTGTCGGGCCATTACAAGCAGGACAATAAGCACAAAATTAAGCTAAACAATGTACGTTTATTTATTTTCTTCAACTTACCGTGTTTTTTTTATAGAGAAATAAAGATTAAATTATTATAGGACGATAATTAATAAAATAATGAGAACTTATCCGTAATAATATGTTGTTCGTTATGCTGAAATTTAACGATTATTATATTTATTCGCAAATAAGATTAAAATAATGTTCAAATTTCCAGAGATATGTGTCAGTATGAGGAATTTATTTCTCGAATTAAATTAGCTTTAATTTAACTTTTACGAATGTTATTTTGCGAATTATTTTGCATTTGGAATTAATGAAAATACTTCATTGGGTAAAATCTTCTTTAGAAATTGATATCGCGAAGAGAAGCTTTACAGTAAATATATTCTTATTTGACCACTGAGAAATTTGATAACATTCAGGGCGAAAGCTCTGCCCTTTTACATTACGTATTATTCTAGACGCTTCTGCATTCAACCGCGCCGCCTTTACCGGAATACAAAACGACAACCGTCAAAAAGTCGCAATTTATTCTTAGCCATTACGGTGGTTTTAAATCCTGCTGGGACTGGTTGATTCTCATCGCGACCTTTTACGTGGCAATAATCGTTCCCTATAACGCGAGCTTCATCAACACCGATAGGCCTACTATGGTCAGTGATGTTGTCGTCGAAGTGCTCTTCATTATCGGTGAGTATATCCTATCTCCAATTTTCGACCTCTTGCTCTTTAGACCTCTCTTTATCCCTTCATCCCATTAATGAGATTCTCGTCTGAACCGTAATCCTCCTGGAGGGAATTATTCCAGATAAATGAATCTATAATTTAAACAAAAAAAGGTACGATTCTAATGCTTTTATTAATTTCGATAAACGAGATTAATTAACCTACCATTTTCGATATTGCTCTTAATTTAATATAAATTATATTGGACCATTAAACGCGCTACATAATAATCATATAAGTGCACGCACTATTCTATTTCTAAGTAGAAAAAAATAAATCAAGATCTAATCGTCCTCATAGTAGAAATCGATTACTCGTGCCCTTTTGAAATGATGTTCCTGCGAAGGAAATAGGAAAAGTCTACCCGTCGTTCAATTGGCAACACGTGGAGCTCGTTAGACCGAAACCAAGAGAAATGATCAGCCACCTTCTTTTCTCCTCTATATGTATGTCGCGCAATAATGAGTGACTTTCGATTCAGCCGTCGCACAGCAGCTTCTTCCAGGAAATAAAAACACAGTAGAATATTTTTCTATAAATATTTTTACAAAATGTAGGAACCTTTTAATTAGCTGACAACGACGTCCAGAAAGCTGAACGACGGAAAAGTGACGCGTTTAAATCCGTTATAATCGAGCAAACAACGCTTGAACTTTTCGTAAGAAAGTTACCCGATAGGGAAACGAGTTCTATTACCAGGGGATTTAATGATAATGAAAAAAGCGGTTTTGCCTTTAGAAAATCTTTAGCTCGTTTGATGGCAAGCGTTCATTATAATGTTAATCTTTTGATTTAATTTTTTTTTTTTTTAATTGTTTGCGATATTGAGGCTGCAGGCTAATTCTGACGCAGACATTTTCGTAGAATACTGCATATATTGTGCGCGAACCTCGGTAAATAAACAACATCCATTTTCAATATATATATTCACCGGTTTAACATCGATTTTAACTGTCGAACGAAATTGCGCTGTCATGAAGTTGAACGAGGTAGATAAAATACATATTAAAAGACGTCCGCATTATAAATTGGAATATACCTTTCATTTTCTTTCACGATGTGCACACGAGTTTATCGCAAAACATTTTATATATATAGCGACAGAGTTCTTTAATAAATTTATCGTATTACGATTAATGTAGAATTAACGAATAGCGATATCTCACGTGTGATACGTGATATGTAAAATATCGACTATCTGCGACTTTTAAACGAAGTTACTTCTATAAGATAAGTGAACGTAGAACGTCAATTTCGCGGCTAAAATCCAATTTGCAAACGGGATTAAAAGGCATTCATTGTACAAAGCCAAAGTTTCGCTCAGCTGCTTGATACGTTTGCAGGAATAGAAACTCGGCAGGACAACAAGCAGGAAAGCCAGTTTCTCTTCTTCGTGTAGTCAGGCGATGCAAACTTGACGTTTACATTCGCTCGCAATCACTATTATTGTCACGCCCCAGGTTGAAAACAATGTTTCCCGTTTGACGAAATCGTACCAATTGACATTTCACCATAAAAAAAGATTAATTAAAAACAGTTCACCCAATGGATCATTTGAGCGTCATAATTGTGATTTATTCAGCAAGACTGACAATATTTTGCAATTAATAGTTGAAATCTTGATATATAAAACCTATTTAATTATAAAACGCTTAAAGAGCTTATTATATTTTAAAACCCATTCTTGTTAAACGTATATTAAAATTTTGGAGATTTTGTGTTGAAATCGAGATATCAGATATCTCGTACGTGTGAAAGATCCTGATCGTTTCGTGCGCATTGTAATATATGTATGTATACTCTGTTATTCCTCCCCAGATATCGTTTTGAACTTCAGAACAACGTACGTGAGTAGAAAGGGCGAAGTCGTCAGCAATAGCAGAAGCATCGCCGTGAATTACGTGAAAGGCTGGTTCTTTGTTGATCTTGTAGCGGCATTGCCGTTTGATTTTCTCTATGCCTCAGACGTTTACGGCGGCGAGGTAAGTATCTTTCATCCGCTTACAAATAGCTGTATGAGTTAACTTATTTACTTTCTTACAAAAGCTAGCTTTTACGATAAGCTCTTTTTTTCAAAATATTGAATTTGCGATCTCATCTTGCAATCATTCAAGACATCAGATTCAACACTATGACAATTTTTAATCCAATCTAAGAAAAAATTCTTGTTTTTCTATAATATGGAAATTAAATTTAAATAAAAATGAAATATTAGATACATGAAAGTCTGGTATTAGGATTTTGAATTAGGATGGAGAAATCTATATAGAACGGTACACACCGGATGTGTTTTCGCGTCCTAATATCAGTTTTGCGGTAATTAGTAATTTCCGTCAGGCATCAATCTAATGAAGAGGGTAACTAAGCTAATTAATTTACCCGAGATGTAATAGAAAATCGATAGATTATGTCAAAATTAATCATTAAATGTTATCAGGAAAAATATCTTCTTACATTGCTATTTTTAATTGAATAACTACTAGCAAAATTTTTTTATTGAATAAGTAAAATTAGTTTTGAAGTAAAAAATATACAATATTAAAATTGATACAACATATATCTATATCTCGAAATGCTGTATAGAACCTAAAGTGAACCGTTAAAAAATGCAGAACTAAATAAACATTTGTTATCGATATCTGTTGTAGGAATCAGCACATAGTAACATTCACTTAGTGAAACTCACAAGATTACTGAGACTCGCACGACTGTTACAAAAAATGGACAGATATTCGCAGTACAGCGCGGTAATTTTAACGATGCTTATGCTCTTCTTCATTGTGGTGGCACATTGGTTGGCTTGCATTTGGTATGTAATCGCCGAAAAGGAGCGATTGCGGAATGATAAGGATTGGGATCTAGGTAAGTCTCTTGAGAAGCCAATTCCCTTGTAAAAATTTAATCCTTATCTTACTAGGTACAATTTGATGCCTTCATACTAACGGAGATACTAGAATCCATCCGTTTTTTTTTCACCTATTCAAAATGATTCAAAAAATCTCTAAAAATTCACCAAATATTTTCAACTTTCGAGAACAAATATTGGCATTTCATTTTGGAAAATAATAAAATGTAGTATAATTTATAATTACCGAAAGACGCAAAGAAACTTGCACGAATAGGAATCGCTCGGTAGTAATAGAAAATCGATAGATTATGTCAAAATTAATCATTAAATGTTATCAGGAAAAATATCTTCTTACATTGCTATTTTTAATTGAATAACTACTAGCAAAATTTTTTTATTGAATAAGTAAAATTAGTTTTGAAGTAAAAAATATACAATATTAAAATTGATACAACATATATCTATATCTCGAAATGTTGTATAGAACCTAAACTGAACCGTTAAAAAATGCTAGTGACCCTCCTTAGTAAGTCTCCAGTAGGATAGGAGTTAACTAGTATTGGCCAATTAATCGCTTATTTTTAATATTAAAAGTATTGTTACAGTACTTTTAATACTGAAAATAGGTGATTAATTGATCAATATTAGTATTAAATTTCTGTAAGGATTCAACATTATTTAATGATCACAAGTTGCGACACATTCTGTAACACGGATATCATGAAATATTTACGGAAAATGTGAAACATTGTGTACTTGGGAACAGCTAGATTGTCAATCTTTCGAGAATACAGAAGTATTCTCTCTACCTAATATAAAAACAATCTGAACACAGTTGCGGCTTTCGTGATCTGTAACTCACCCGATGCTATCTACTTCTTGAGAAAACATATCTATATATCCGTCGCAGAATTGCGCGAACGGATCTGCAACTATAGAAACGATCCCATCGATATGAGAGCTCTTGCATAAGATTTGTAGGAATTGTTATCCAAGTTATTGAGAAACTGTTTCATCATAAGAATCGCTTCTCAATAGAAATATAAAAAAATAAATTCCACAACTTAAATACAAAATATGGAAATAAAAATATAAATCTAGAAACATGAACAAAAAATATATAAAAAAGTTAATATTTATTCTATAAATTCTTTGGAATGGAATCTCACTTTACAGAGAAAATTAAGTCAATCTTGAAAAAGAGTGGCTCAATTTTCACTCTGTAAAGTGAAATTTACTCTAAAAGTGTTAGAGAACACACAACCAGACGATATTTTTATTAAATTGTATGAAAATATAAAGTTTACTCGCATCGCATGCTTCAATATGCTTTAATACTTGCTCCTAATATTTACTCACTTTAATGCGCTCGTTAGAATGAGTAGAATTTATAGTAGAAACATGTTGAAGCATGCGAACAATCCCATAGTAATTTTCAATGAATGAGAAAACAGCTGATAAACCGTTTACTAAACTAAAAAACGCTGGAATTGCCGTTAATATGTTCTAGGTTGGATACATACTTTGGCTGAGAAATTAAAAATATCAGTGCAAAACGTCACGCACACAGAGAGCTACATAACAGCATTATATTTTACTTGTAGTAGTCTAACTTCCGTAGGTTTCGGAAATGTTTCGGCAAATACTTTCTCGGAGAAATTTTTTTCTATTTGCACAATGTTGATTGGGGGTAAGTTTTGATTTAATCATAAAAAATAAGATTTGCATGTTGCCTGTAAAATTTGGTGAGGTATTGTGAAGTTTATCATGTGTATGCTGTAATGTGTATGCTATTATAAGTTTCACCATTATCTCATATGCTTGTCGGGAATTAGTCGAGCATTGTCCCTTGCCTGATAATGGCGATTTAATGTGAAATCGATTATATTTCATCTACTCTCCTCCACCAGGGCATAGTGCACAAGGTTTTTACATTTCAGCTCTCATGCACGCTGTAGTATTCGGCAATGTTACTGCAATTATTCAAAGAATGTACTCTAGAAGATCCCAGTATCAGACGAAGTTGCGAGATCTCAAAGATTTTTTAATTTTACATCAAATTCCGGAGGAACTCAAGCAGCGAATGCAGGATTACTTTCAAACTATATGGTCACTGAACCATGGTATTGACGTGCACGAGGTAAAGAACATCAGACTTCTTTTTAATTAAACTTCTTATTATATTAATATATACATCGATAAGTTCGGTCAGATTAAAACGCTATATAAAAAGTAAATTGAAAAAATATTGCTACGATAGTTGTATATCACAATACGTAATAATTCTTCTGTAGACCCTCAAACAATTTCCCGAGGAATTACGAGGAGATGTTTCTATGCATCTTCATCGAGAAATTTTAAGTTTACCGATATTTGAAGCCGCTTCACAGGGATGTTTAAAACTACTTTCACTGCATATCAGAAATAATTTCTGCGCTCCCGGCGAATTTCTCGTTCACAAAGGCGATGCCCTTTCGTACATCTATTATTTGTGCAATGGATCTATGGAAGTTGTGCAAAATGATATGGTAGTAGCAATTTTAGGTAATAATTTAATACTCAGATTTTATTATTCGCGATTCTCTTTTATCAATATTTAATTTTATTGCAAATTACGGCTAAATGCTTAAGCTCGAAATATTTTACATTGAGTAAATATTACATTGAACATGTTAATTTTAGATCAGTTAAGGTTTCTTTAAATTAATACGCTGCTAGACGCATGAAATTATTAATTTGCGAGCAGACCTCATCCCTGATGTATCTTTTAAGGGAAGGGAGATTTAGTGGGATGCGACATAAACGTTCATCTGCAACATGGAAATAATGGCGGCGGTACAACTGGATCTGGCTCGGTTGATGTAGTAAAATCCAGCTGCGACGTCAAGGCGCTAACATATTGCGATTTGAAGTGTATACACATGCAAGGCTTAGTCGAGGTCCTCCGGCTATACCCCGAGTATCAACAAGAGTTTGCGCATGATATACAACACGATCTTACGTACAATTTGCGTGAAGGTTACGAGGCAGAGGTAATTAATTCTATGTTCTCCCCTGAGAGAAAGGAAAAGAGAGAGAGAGAGAGAGAGAGAGAGAGAGAGAGAGAGAGAGAGAGAGGAAGAATGAGAAAGGGAAGGAAGGGAGAGGTAGAATTACTAAAGGAATTGGATAACATTTTAATTATTAAAATTATTTAGAGAATCATCGAAAAGAGTCCGAAATATGATATTTAAATATTTTAGAAGATATTAATTTTCAATTTTAAATATAAAAGAATTGTTTAATTATATTATATTATATATAAGAGAATTTCCTTTTAAAATTTACCCTGAAAATATGGTAGTTGTGGCACAATACAATATTTTCAAAATTTTTATTATGCACTTCAATAAAATTGATCAAACTTATTTTATATTTTATTGTAGTTTTATTGATGAATGAAAGAAATTTACATTAAAATTCTTCGAAATACAGTGTTGTCTCACGACTGTCATATTTTCAGAGCAAATTCTAAGAAAAAATTCTCTCCGTACATACTTTATTTTATGAATATTTTAATTTACATATATAACGAGTAAAAAAAAATTACATTTCATATCTATATATAATTATAAAAAGGACGTATATTATTCTATAAAAATCATTGAGATTCTGCCCAGGTGAAATTTATTATCGCTCTTGTCGTGTAAATTTTAGCAGGAGTCCGATGTAAATGGCCCGTCATTGACACTGCCCTCCATCAGTGAGGACGACGAGAACCTAGCCGAGGAGGGCGAAACTTCTCCCCTCTCACCCCCAAACAAATCACCGCTTCACACCTCCTCGAGCCCACGACATGCCAAGTTCAGGTAAGCCCTTGTCGAAAAAAAGAACTTTAATATTGAAAAAAAATTATGGAAGTTATTTATGGAAATGCTCTTAGAAAAAATAAAAAACTAAAAAAGAAAAAGACGATAAGTAAACGATGGCAAGATAAAAATTTCAACGGCGTAAAAAGGTTGAAATAATGGATAGACTTAGAGAATGAAAAAAAAGTGAATCCAGTTGTTTTACTTTTTCACTTTATCTATAATTAAATATTTTTTGCATCAACCTATTTTTTTTCGAGAAAAATAATAACTTAAATATATAGTTAATTCTTTTCATTTATTGACTATTTATTCAATAAATTATTAGTCCTAAAAAAATAACATTCCTTTTTTTGCTTTAAAGCTGAGGCGTAAAAAACGATACCTCGGATTATAAAAGGCGCAATTTGTCACTACCTTCTGTAAAGAAAGAAAAGTTCAATTGTAGGATAACACGATTTTCCGCTCGTAGAACTTGAATATCCCAAAGTCGTATTTGATCCGGCTTTAGACGATGATATACCTATATCGTTGAGAAATTTGTGGCGAAGTATAATCCACTTCTGGACTCTTTACTTTGGGATTTTCGCGCCATGATGCTAAAATCGTCTCGTCTCTCTCTGAGCATTCTTAATATTTTAGATCGTATAATGAGGAATAAAGTTAACTTTATTTGAAATATCAGGGAGGATTATAGAGAAGGCAGACGTACAAGGGGTGTCTTGCTGCGAGGAGGAAGGGCGGCGCAAGTAATCGCGCAAGAATCTGTAGAGGAACATATTCGAGGATCGGTTGAGAGACTCGATAATCAGTTTTCCACGCTACACCAGGACGTTGCTACGCTCAGTTGCGAGGTACTTCATACAGATCCTTTGTTTCAATCTGGCTCAGAGACATTATGCCAAATTGTTTTATATTCATTTAACTACTAATACTTTTCAACCCTCCGAAATTTTTTGGCTTCAACATTTTGTGTGTGTATATATATATATATATATATATATATATAAAGAATATTTACATATATATAAAGAACGTTTTTTAATCTTTTTCAATCTTGAAGTACGACATTAGATACACACGTTTTAAAAACATGACATTCAGAAATAAAAAATAAAATTCTAGGCACTTGGTTAAAATGAGAACAAACACAATATAATTTAGATAATTTTCATAATTTTTGAAACATTTTTTTGCGTCTCACTTTTTTTTTTTATTATATTTTTAAATTTTTGTTGTACTTATTTTTATTTCCTCTACAATAATTTTCGCGACACACTTGGAGATTTTCAGTTAAAAAACACTGGTAAATGAAATATCATACAGGATAGAATATCGTGCAGCACACAGTAAAAAAACATTTTTTATTTGTTTTAGAGACAGTCCACTCAAGTCTTTGTTAAAAAATTTTGTGTTGAATTTTTAATATATCCGAATATTAATTTAACATAATGTAATTGTGTTATTTAAATATTTTTTTCTAAATATTCAAATGTTTAATTGATATTCTCAATATTTCTTAGCGTAAAAATAACACAATTTACGTGTAAGTGAAATAACATAAAAAAATGTATTTTATTTAAAACATAAATTCTAAGATAAAATGTGTTAATTTAACATATTAATATTAACTTTAATAAAGAAATATGACTGCTTATAAATTGTGTCAGTATTATGTTTTTCATGTTAATTTTTTATTTAATGTTTGTGTTACTTCCTAACATATTTACTTTATGTTAAATTAACTTAAAAATTTGATTTGGCTGTTTAGGATGTAAAATGTTAAATTTAATACACATTTTCACTGTGTCAAATACTAGGATATACAGAGCAGGGCTAGTTAAAAAACAAATAAATTTTAAGAGAAATTTTTTAGGATAAATTTATCATTTTAAAAAAATTTTATTTGAGCAAATTCAAAATACTCACAGATCATCATTTGAGAAGAATTCAACCGCGAGATTAAAATGATACATTGAATTGACAGGTGCGCAACGCTATCCAAGCGTTGCAGATGCTCGCCTGCTCACCCCAAAGTAATCCAAATCTACCGACCCCGGCGGCGAGCCGCGGCAGTGGGGTCCTCGCCAGGAGCTCGTCCCATCCCCCGGACGCCATTTGTTGGAATCCGCCAGCGAGATTGATCGACGCGTCGACGCAGACGGATTGGCCGGTCGATCTATTCGAAACCTGGGTGCGTGCAAACCCTCGCAGGGCCCTAAAGGCCCTCGGTCTCGATCCGGATGTCGTTCTCAGGTTACCACCCCCGTCACCCACGCCATCCCCATCGTCGCCTCCACCGCCGCCCTACGAGCCCTTATCACCTTTGGTCGGCTCGCCCCAGCAATCGCCTTCGCAATCTCCAACTACAGGTAATTTCTTGAGTGTTATACGAAGGACTTTTGTTAAAATCGAAGCAAAGATCAAAGCATCTAAACAGAAACGCGAAGGATTGTCAGGAATTTATAAAACAATACAAAAAGATTTTCCATCTATCCGAAAAAGAGATAGCTAATCTCTTGGATAACACGAGCGTAATACATGGAAAAATAATACTTCTTAGGGAATAAATATATATTTTCCCCTATGGATAAGATATATAATATATATGTATTGTGATAAAGATACGTCTCATCATATAGAGAGAATAATCACACTCATACAATTCCGTGAACACGCGTTTCAACATTTTTCGCAATAGGGGGATATTTTACCAAGGAGAAAATACTCCTCTGTGAAGAGAGTTAGTCCATCACAGTAGAAATATATTTTTCTACAGAGATATCTCGTTGCGGAGGTGGCTGCGTCCATGCTCGTATGTTCCCATAAGAAGCACAGGGTTACGCGATGGTAGACTTGAATTATTAAAGGGGTATTTTGCAAAGGGGATACCTTTCACCTTAGCGTCCTACATGGAATATCTTCTTGTGTATAAGTTATTCACATGTATTTTTCTAACAGATATTTTCTCTTTTGGCAAAAATATCTCTACGTGAAAAATATTCACGTTATGATATGTCCGACAAACTCATTTATTTATAAGTTAATCCTTTGCACTCTTCGTAACAAATTTAATATTTTACTTCACCAACTTCAAGTAAATAAAAATGTGTAGAAAGATTCTACAATAAAAAAATTTTAATTACTTTTTTATAGAAAGTAAAAACTGGCATTTGTCCGAAGTAACATATTAAATATGTTATAATTGATATATAGAAGCAGTACGTTTTGTGGGTTACTCCATGTTTAAATCCTTTATTAGAATTCCAATGTTTCATGAACATTGCAATTCACTTCATCAGGTTGATTAAGTTAACTTTTTTTTTAACTAAGTTAAATTAAAGTTAACAATCTTGAAAATTTAACTTAGTTAAGATACAAGTTAATTTACAATAAAATTAATTGAATTAAAAGTTAAGATAATAAAAAAAAGTAATTGAAAAGTTAAAAGTTAAATTTGTTTTTTTATATTTTTTTATTTCATGATTCCAGGATTTCAGTCTTACAAATAACGGAAATGACAAATATATATACTTCATTTAGAAAATACTTTATATTCTATTTACATGTATTGTTCATATATACTGTTTACATATATTGTTATATATACTGTTTGAATATTTTGTTCATATATATCATTATTAAATATAAATAATAAAATCATTTCGACATTTTTGTCGGACATCTTTTCTCACAAGTTATCGAAAATGAGTCCTCCTGCCTCTGAACAGCCGCAATCAACGTGAGCCAAAGATGATATTGATATGTTATATTTTAATAATAAGGAATAATAAATTTCAACCTATCAGAAACTATTATATAATAGATACAATAAAATACATGGTTTCTGACAGATCGAAGTCTGAGAGTCGATTGTGCAATTTGAAATAATAAAAATTACAAAAGTGAGTAAATTCACTAGTTTATAATTTCATTGGTCAACACCTAGTAAATTTGTTCACTTTTGCAATTTTCACCTCATTTTAAGTTATTATCGCGTATTATGTCTAAGATTTTTAACTTCAAAAAAATTAAATAAAAAATTAATAGTTACGGATAAAATGTAACTAAATAAAGTTAAAAAGTTAAGAGAGTCTAAATTGTCTATTGTAACTAAGTTAAATTAAAATTAATTAACTTTTTAACTTTTTAATTTAACTTTTATCTTTTTAACACTATCTTCTTAGCACTACCCTGCACTTTACCAGTAATACTGAGAAGTATCAGGCTGCTCCTCGTCATGATAAACTGAAATGTAATATTCGCGAAACGTACATTCTAACAATGGATCCGGACACAGAGATAACCCGCGAAATGTACAGCTTTTATACATAAAATAACCGTGGAAGTCACAAAAGCACTATCTAATTAATTATTAATATTTTAAAAGCAATTTATTACTTTTTATTTTAAATATATTTTAATGATTTAAATAATTAATATGATATCACTCGAAGCACTTGTCCGAATAAAATCCAATTTCCTTTTATATTAAATTTAAGTGTCAAAAATCCAAATTTGTTGTAAATATTTAACAACGCAATACACAAAACAAAACATTGATATAATTGCTTTTAATTAAAACAATATAGAAAAAAAGTATATATAAATTTTATGAATCCAGCTCGATGTTGAAAACTTAAGAGTAAAGACCTCTCTGTGTGCAATCACAAAACGTAATTTGCAAATAGCTAATTAGAAACGGTCAATAGTTAATTGACGCTTCTAATTGTCTATTGCTTTTACGTTTTACGATTGCTACTTATTTAGAGGAGCCTTTAATCCCGCAGTAATTGTCGCAGTAATTTCAAATTCTATCAATCCTGCGATGTATAACTGCAACGATCGCTCACTTTGGTTGAATTGCTGCATCGATTTCAGTGCTTTCTACCTTTGTTTCATGCCTAATGAATGAACGATAAAAATATAATGATAATTATCAGCTTAATCCTTTGTGTGGCAATGATGTGGAAAGTATACCTTCCATCTTTTTTTTTCATTTTTACGATATATTACTCACAATTTAAAGAAACCAATTTAACATTCTTCTGATACATTAATCTCAAAGAACAAAAGCGTTGAGAAGAAAAGCGTTGAGAAACTGTTAAAAAAACGTTTTTTCGTAACGTTGAATGATAGAAGTGTTCGTGTAGGAAACATTAAAAATAATGATTAATTAAAACCACTATATAAAACGAGCATATAAAACCATTTTATAACTTTTTTACTCTAGTAAAATATTTTTTATGTATAATTAATTCAATTTTATTACTGGAATAAAATAAATTTTATTAATTAGTATTACGCATCCTTAAATATATGACAAAGTAACAATTAAAAAAGTATTCGGGGAAAGAAATTCGACTTTACGACTTTCTCCAAACGATTTTATCTATTCAAACGTAGTCTGTAGCGTTGCTTGATTTCGATGATCGTTAGGAAACACTAAAGTGACCTTAAACAATTTTAAAACAAAGATAACAATTCTTAAACGTTTTATAAACGTTACTGTTATACTTGGGATATTCATTTTTTGAGATCATGTTTTTCATGGTTTTTATACCCGATTGTTTTTGCATTTCTTTCAAATTCTTGTTCTTACATTGAACCTTTAACTTTCTATTAACAATTTGAAAACCCTTTATATCGTATATCTGTATTTATATTTATTCAGACTTACACTAATTTACTCTTATATGGTAGCCATACTGAATTTGCTATTTCGAATTTTTTTAATCTGACTTCAGATTTGTAAAAATCAGCGAACTAAAAAAACATAGAATTGGAAGATTTCACAGAAATCTGTTTATACGGATAAAATGTAACTAAATAAAGTTAAAAAGTTAAGAGAGTCTAAATTGTCTATTGTAACTAAGTTAAATTAAAATTAATTAACTTTTTAACTTTTTAATTTAACTTTTATCTTTTTAACACTATCTTCTTAGCACTACCCTGCACTTTACCAGTAATACTGAGAAGTATCAGGCTGCTCCTCGTCATGATAAACTGAAATGTAATATTCGCGAAACGTACATTCTAACAATGGATCCGGACACAGAGATAACCCGCGAAATGTACAGCTTTTATACATAAAATAACCGTGGAAGTCACAAAAGCACTATCTAATTAATTATTAATATTTTAAAAGCAATTTATTACTTTTTATTTTAAATATATTTTAATGATTTAAATAATTAATATGATATCACTCGAAGCACTTGTCCGAATAAAATCCAATTTCCTTTTATATTAAATTTAAGTGTCAAAAATCCAAATTTGTTGTAAATATTTAACAACGCAATACACAAAACAAAACATTGATATAATTGCTTTTAATTAAAACAATATAGAAAAAAAGTATATATAAATTTTATGAATCCAGCTCGATGTTGAAAACTTAAGAGTAAAGACCTCTCTGTGTGCAATCACAAAACGTAATTTGCAAATAGCTAATTAGAAACGGTCAATAGTTAATTGACGCTTCTAATTGTCTATTGCTTTTACGTTTTACGATTGCTACTTATTTAGAGGAGCCTTTAATCCCGCAGTAATTGTCGCAGTAATTTCAAATTCTATCAATCCTGCGATGTATAACTGCAACGATCGCTCACTTTGGTTGAATTGCTGCATCGATTTCAGTGCTTTCTACCTTTGTTTCATGCCTAATGAATGAACGATAAAAATATAATGATAATTATCAGCTTAATCCTTTGTGTGGCAATGATGTGGAAAGTATACCTTCCATCTTTTTTTTTCATTTTTACGATATATTACTCACAATTTAAAGAAACCAATTTAACATTCTTCTGATACATTAATCTCAAAGAACAAAAGCGTTGAGAAGAAAAGCGTTGAGAAACTGTTAAAAAAACGTTTTTTCGTAACGTTGAATGATAGAAGTGTTCGTGTAGGAAACATTAAAAATAATGATTAATTAAAACCACTATATAAAACGAGCATATAAAACCATTTTATAACTTTTTTACTCTAGTAAAATATTTTTTATGTATAATTAATTCAATTTTATTACTGGAATAAAATAAATTTTATTAATTAGTATTACGCATCCTTAAATATATGACAAAGTAACAATTAAAAAAGTATTCGGGGAAAGAAATTCGACTTTACGACTTTCTCCAAACGATTTTATCTATTCAAACGTAGTCTGTAGCGTTGCTTGATTTCGATGATCGTTAGGAAACACTAAAGTGACCTTAAACAATTTTAAAACAAAGATAACAATTCTTAAACGTTTTATAAACGTTACTGTTATACTTGGGATATTCATTTTTTGAGATCATGTTTTTCATGGTTTTTATACCCGATTGTTTTTGCATTTCTTTCAAATTCTTGTTCTTACATTGAACCTTTAACTTTCTATTAACAATTTGAAAACCCTTTATATCGTATATCTGTATTTATATTTATTCAGACTTACACTAATTTACTCTTATATGGTAGCCATACTGAATTTGCTATTTCGAATTTTTTTAATCTGACTTCAGATTTGTAAAAATCAGCGAACTAAAAAAACATAGAATTGGAAGATTTCACAGAAATCTGTTTAAATAGAAAAATATGCTACAACAAAGGATTAAAGCGACAAAATGAAACGCAGCCAAAGTAAGATTACGACGTATAATCGTAAACTGTATCGCCTAGCTACACGATCACTGTACGTCGCACGTTTAAGATGCCTTTAAATCGATTTCAGGAAATAACAGCTACGTTTTTGGAATTACTCGCGACGGTCGGCACATTCCCCGATTATACAGGCCGCCCAATTCAACCTGGGATCCCGACAACAAGCTGTGGCACCGCTTCAGCGCCGGCGACGCCGACAACGCATCGCTGTATCAGGCGTTACGACGTCTTCCGGAGTCACGCTCATTAAAGTTCGATTCGTTCGATAGCTGAGCTGATCGACTCACGAGCTCATGTTCCGCGCAAAAAAATTCATTTCTCGTTATCGACGCAAATGCGAAGGGAGGAGACGCCGGATTAAAAAAGAAAAATATGTAAAATCGCAAATTCAGCAAATTTATCAATAAAATAGTTTTGCGCGTGTGATAAAGAGGAAACGTTTGAAAAATTTCAATTTCGGAGGCTTGCGAAGAACTGGTGCGCTAACCGGTTCGATAATTCAATGCGATAACTCAAAAGCAAAAGGCTCGAGGCAATAATGTTTGATTGGCATATTAATCACGATATTGTCTAACTGTTGGACGTTTATCGGGATAAATAGCGCTTTAATGTTACGGATAGAATGGAATAATTTCTGGTAAAATAAACCTGATCGTAGATAACTATTAAAGGATCGATTGCAATCAGCAATAGGAATACTGGCTAAATAATACGATATGTGTGAGATCAAAAAATGGTTATTTCAAATCACGGTCGATGATTCGCGTGTATATTCAAACCCGTAACGTTTACCGTAACATAAACAAACGCTCGTTGATATGACACTAGATTATTCGTAAATTGACATTTACGTTTCCTTTCGCCGTTGACGTCAATTCGTGATCTCGTTGTAATATTTAACTTTTGAATGCATCCGGCTATTTTGATTTGGCAAGAGATAAATTAAGACTGACGTAAGATGCATATCAGAGCAAATATGCTTAACAATATTCTGTTTAAGCACGCAAAAGCAGAAAAATATATATAACAATATTTTTTTAACCCTATAATATACAAATATGCATGTATCAAAATATCCAACGATATCTCGCACATTCAGTGATATACATAATTTATTAATTACATTCTAATTTAACACAAATCGATAAATCATAAATAATATATTCTAATAAAAGTATTTTTAAATAGCCTTTCAAACATTTTTGCAAGTTAACTTCTTATAATAAAAGATTTTATTAAAGCGCCGTGTGCATTCAAAAGTTAAGCGATACTTTATATATTGTCCTAGGCATTTCTCACTGCCAAACAGGATAATACCTGGCTTTATACGTCTCTGCTCTTTCGTTTTCAAAATAACATGTTCATCCTTTAAATAAAATAAATCCTCATCTGCGTCACTCTACGTATCTAATTCTATAATTTAATGATTACAAAATGTAGGTACGTTAAAAACGTACCTCTCCGTAACAATCTTGCCGAGAATTATAATTATTCTATTGTATATCTGCTATCTGCGTAACAATATTCTGAAACTTTAAACACCTACACTACCTATATAAACCTACATGAAGCGTTTTCTACTTAACATTAAATAATATATAATTTTGTAGACAGTCGTACGCGTAAATTTAATTCACGCTCATATAAGCGCGCAGCTTATGAAATATCGGGTCTTCGCTATTATATATTAAGTTGCATGTCTCTCCGCCTGAAAGTCGAACGCTTCGCGTAGCTCCGTCACTTGCGAAGCAATTCCATGAGATATGAGAGTAACGAGCTGTTTATTCAAAAGTTAAGGTAGCAATAATGTGCACAACACATTTCAATGTACACTATCGACGTCCAATCTAGAGAGTAGTATGTTCGTTAAGTAGATATAAAAATAGTAACAAGATGCGTCCCTTAATTTAATATTGTCCCAGAAATTTAATATTGGAAAGTAGTGATTAATTATTTATTAAGCGCTCAACAATAGTGCTTGTAATACTCAAAATAAGTAATCGATCACTATCTTTTAGTATTAAATTGATACTGGATTTCTGTAAATCCCAAAACACAATAGGTATAAACGGTATGTAATAATAAGTTTTAAGCCTTAAGAAATTAATTAATCGACTGTGATTGGTCAATTTCCTAAGGCTTACTACACACAGGCATAGTAAAGTGAGAAATACATTTAAAAAACATAAGACAATAAAACATAAGTAGTAAGTGAATCGGCTAATCAACCAAATAGAAAACTATTTTATGTTCTCTACTGTGAGATTGGTCGATACATTTACTGTTTACGTCTTATTGCCTTATATTTTTTATGTGTTTCTTAAGCCTTAAGAGGCTTTCGACAATAAGTTATTACCTAAGCTTAAGTTTTAAGCCATAAGAAATTGACAATCACAATCGAACATGAGAAAAATAATCGATTGGTCAGTTTCTTACGGCTTAAGACTTAAAAGCTTAGGTAATGGCTTATTGTAGAAAGCTTATAAGCCAGAAAATTGTGTTTCGGGATTAAAGGATCCTCGCGCAAAAGAGACGACGATGACGATTCGGAAATGACACGACACTCTGTCTTATGGCACAGAATAACTTTGAGCCCACTTGGTTAAGAATGCGTATCCATCTGTGTCACGAGAATCTTAACTAGTTATAAGTATTTCTTAGATTATAATCACACGTGTACATATAGGGAAAGCGACGTTGAAAATATGTGATAAGGCACGGCTTTGGCCATGCACAACTACGTTCGTTCAAACGCTTCCGTCGTTATTTGTGAAAAATTCGAATGCCGCAACTATAAATAAGCGGAAATTATTATAATTCGATACATTTGTTTCAGACGATTGAAAAATGTGTTGGTTCTTGATTTATAATGGTTATCACGCGAGGAAAAATTAATAATCAAATTAAAAACCCTTAGAAAAATTTAATATCATAATTAATATCTATTAAATTGGTTAATAATTAATTACTTTATTTTGAATATTGAAAATATTAACAACAATGTTTTTAATTGATTAATAAATTTAATTATTCCCATTAAATTTCTCTTAGGGAACATAATTATTTTGAAATTTCGATTAGACACGTTGTTAACGTAAGAAATATGAGACATTTTCACAAATATCGTTGGAAGGAACTGTTTTATAAATATTTCATATATTTTGTTATACTATTTCTATGCTCCTCGCATTATAATTCAAGCTAGGTATATTATAACGTTATCTGACACCTTTCATGACTTCTACCACTTTTTACACTCCTAAAAGGGACGTAAGTAGCATGATCCTCCTGAATCCTCTAATAAGGTCAATAGCACAAAAGTAATAGAACAATTTTCTTCCTATAATTATCTCGAAGTCAAGGACCTCTCTGAAATATATCTTTAAGAGTATTTTTGACCGGCTGGTTAAACGTCCAAGGAAATCGGCGTAATACAGCGACGCTGTTCATGTTAATCCCTTACTGCGTAGTCATTTCTTCATTGTAAAAAGTTGCACTCACAGAACAAGTGTGTCAACGGTGTAAAAATAGATATATATATTAAAATATAACCCTACCTCTTTAAAGGAGAAATATAGAATTTAATATTTTTATCGGCAATAACACGAAGAATTCTATTGAGATTGAAATATATATATATATATATATACTTTCCCGTGCGAATTAACGCAATAAAGTCTCGAGGGAAATATAAATTTTGATAAACCATCGGAGCTATATCAAGCACTTATATTCAGTAATACTGTGCCGTAAGGGGTTAACCCAGAATTATTATACATGTACATACGTAACTGCGCGTACAAAGATAAGTCACAAATTTAATTGTGAAATCAAGAAATTATCCAAATTCGAACTTTGCGCAGTTGTGTCTCTCATTGTATATTTTATCGACAAAACTAGTTAGGGAACTTCAAATGACGGCCTTAAAATAAAGATTTATTTTTTTCACGATGATAAATGTCTGGCAACAGGTGAACGTAGCAAAGCGAAGCGATCTCTAAAAATGATTTCGCCGAGCGAAAGATGCTAAACGGAAATAAAACAGGAAATGCGAAAGAAGGAGAGGGAGAGAGAGAGAGAGAGAGAGAGAGAACAGATATTTCTTCTACGACGTTAATCCTTATAAAAAAAAATATATATCTAAACGTTTGTAAATATTTTTAAACACTTGTACAATGTGCTTATAAGTGGCATTCTTTGTTCGACAGATGGGTTATAAATAATAATAAAAAAATGAAAAGTAATTATAAGCAAAACACTACGAATACTTCTGTGAAACAAAATATTCTCTCCATCAAAGTTTCTTCCTAAAATATAATTATTTAATTGCAGAAACATTGCGTATACATATTTTCTTGTGCAACAGAACGAAAGTATGTCTTATTAAACTTTGTCATCAGTCATCAGTAAGAGTGCAAGAGAATCTGGAGCGGTTAATTTAGCAAAGCAGCCAAGGGAAATCTCACAATCACGTAAAACTCGTACGCGAGCAGAAACTCTCGTTCGCAGAAACGGACACTTCCCAAGGCGTTTACTTCCCATCTACGGTTCCGTTGAGAGTTACCTCCCTTGCGAGAGAGATGAGATCTGTTCACCGTCGCGACCCTGGAGCGCAGATGCTGGGTCGATGCTATGCCGCGCTCCAGCGACGGAGGAAGGTGCGACTCGACAGATCGTCCGCGGATCGTATATGAGAGCAGAAAATAAACGTATTACGGGGGGCTCGCGGCGGGCCATTTTTGGGATCCCCACCCTAAAGCTGACACGCGTCCTTCCGCCGCGCGCTTTTCGCTTGAAGACTTTTCTCCGCTCAGATACTCGTCTCACGCTGCTCCGATCGCTCGGGTTTTGGTAAGTGCACCATTATCATCGACAGCGCGCTTTTCCCGCAGTGAAAACGCTTCGCTTCGCTTCTCTTTCTTTCTCTTTCTCTCTTTCTCTGTCTACCTCTCTGTCTTCTACGCTTTACCCCGTGACAGCGCGATGCGGAACAAGCTCTCGTTGGCGAACGGAGAACGATGGAAGTGGCGACGAAAGCAGTAATGTCCACTCGACGACAGGATAAATCGAATGCGACGCGATAGTGCCGAACTAACCAACAGCATTTGAAACTTTTAAGAAGCTTTAACTTTGGAATTTTAGCGACTCGTCGGTACTTAGCACGCCTGTAAGTAGCATTTTTATGATGTAACCCTTTGTGCGGATCGATCGTCGCAGTGAGATAGTGAAAAGTATAACGAGAGGAATACGCGCTTTGTTTATTAAAATACTAGTGTCATTAAAATGTGCGAAAACTCCTGAAAAGGAGGAAGTGCTTTAAAAAATATTGCAGTAAATGATTCAGTGCCAATAGTTACGTTAGTGCTCGAAATTGAAGCCCGTCTCTGCGTGGTTCGTCTGCCATCTCAAATATTTAACGTTTCTAACATTTCGGTAAATCTATTTGCTGGCGAAAATAAAACTCAAAGCGTAAATCGAATAGGGGAAATGTAAGGGGAAACGTAAATAAAAATTCTAGGAAGCGAAAATTGAAACAATGACATGTAACAGAAGTTTCCTTTACATTTACGTTGTCTCAATTTTCGCCTCCTAAAAGTCTCTGCCATGTCCCTTACATTTGATTTACGCTCCAATTTTTATTTTCGCTTAGAATTTGGTTTAGCTTGCATACCTACCCGATTTATATTCTAGACTTAAATTTCAAAACGTCCTCTTTGAAGAAAATTTTATCAAAATATAGTACATTTAACGTATACCATATTACACCAAGTAAAATTTTCCTCGGAGATGACGTTTTGAAATGTAGCCTTGATCTGCTTTAGCTTGTGTATCTACCCGATTTATATTCTATCTCTTTTTTTTTATTGGACGACGGAGACGACGTTTAACTTCTTACAGGAAGCTAGATTCGTTTCACGAAGACCCGCAATGTCTTGGAAACTGGACAGCTTTGCGAGACTTTCTAATCGCTGCCAAATAATAACAGCTCTGCTAACGCTTGAAGAATTTGCTTTCGGGCTTAACATAAAGCAATGCCGTAAGTAGTAATCGTAACTGTTAACTACGTGCATGCGCTGATTCGTTATGTTACATACACTTTATTGAATATAATATCCCTCGAATAATATTCTGTATATAATACGATAAATCGATCGACTCGCTCACCAAAAGCGAAAAGAAGAAATTACGTGTAAAAATATAGGCGCGCGACTACATTCAAATCATAATTTTTTTTTTCGACGGTAGACATAACAGATATAGTATTGCATCGCTTTGACGTCAGATGACAAATGTAATCAACAGCTGAGATTCTCAAATTATTAATATCTCGGAATCAGATGTTACAAGCTCAAATAATATTTTGATTATATTTCACGGTAATTTTCAAATTTATTTTATAAAATAAAAGTAATTCGATTTTTTCGTTCTTAGTTGAGAATAACGTTTATTTTATGCGGCGAGCAGGTATTTAAAAGATAGCTTTACATATTGAAAATCAATATAACATATTATATTACACATATGTATCTATCTTCTTAACGATATTTCTGCTTTAATGTGTTTCATACATATTGAGCATTGTTTTGAATCTGCGCTTGGTGATTATAAATTTGTTTATTCTGTATGTCATGAACGATATTACATTCATTATATTCGAATTTGCATAATAATATTCTCTTGTAAAATTGCAATATCATCGTGGCATTGAATATTTTATTACATTCTCGCGTACCAATTTTTGTCACGTAATTGTCATACAGACGCATCGCGATGAAATAGTTTTATTCGTCAGCGTAAAATTCGCGCGAGAAAGCCGCGATCGCGGAGAACCCGCCGAAGTTTTGTAAAATGCTATTAATACGCGTCGGTTAGATCGAATGTCGGTCGACGGTGGCGGCCAAGTAAAGCCCGTTCTTCTGGGTTACACTCGTTACGTTTTGGCCTGTTCTTGCGCCGCGCGGCGTCAGAAGCTTTTGCCGCCGTCGTTCCGTACATATTTATAGAATCGGGCTGTAGATGCTATTTCCGTAGACGCCCTGATGCGTGGCTTCTCTTCGTGCTTATGCGTTGCGATCACCTACCGGAATTATGGCTTTGCAGAATGTCGGGCTGGATGGCTCGCAAGTCGTGCCCGCGGCACGAATATTTTTGGAGAGCCGAAATGCAGCCGTCGAGCGGCTTCTCAAAAAATCCATACCATCTCCACATAAAAGCGCGAATAGTCACGAATAGTCAACGACGATGGAATTTATAATATGAATGTTTGTATTTTCAGCAAACTCGATAATCTCGTTGATACGGTCCGCGAAACAAAGCCGCCATCATGGATGTCATCAAGAAGAAAATGCAAGCGATGAAGCTTGAGAAAGACAATGCTATGGACAAAGCTGATACCTGCGAAGGGCAGGCAAAAGAGGCGAATTTACGCGCAGACAAGGTTCTTGAGGAGGTTGCGGATCTCACGAAAAAATTAGCTCAGGTTGAAGCCGATCTGGAAGCTAACAAGCAAGCTCTTGAGCAGGCTAATAAGGATCTCGAAGATCGCGAGAAATCTCTTACCAATGTAAGCTTTATGTATATGTATATGTATATAGGTGACCTATTATGTTTGAAATGAATCGAATATCTCGGAAAATATAGAAAAATGTTTCAGATAAAAGTAGGTTGCGGTCTGAAGAGACCGCAAATATGGATAAATTTAATTTTTGAGAAAATCAATGTTTTAGGTAACATGAAACGTATCGCCATTTTTAAAAATATATTATATGATTTTCATTATATAATACGATTTTCTGATTATTCCGCATATAAAAATATTAAGATAAAATTATCAATTTATTATTTTATATTTTATACTGATATATTTTGATGTAAAATGTTAAATATCTTGTAAAATATTATTTTTTTTTTTATAATCATTCTACTCTTATAAACAGAATAATAAGATGAATTGATAATAAAAAAACACAGTTGCTTATATAAAAAAGTATCCATTTTGTCTACATATTTTCTTTTAGCGACTATGTGCTTTCTTTTAACTTCAAAATTAAAGCGTTTACAGAAAAAATAAAGAAAATATATAAATTTGTTGGATTTTAAATGCTTATACGATTCTGTGTGAATTTATATACTATGTAGTCCTTTGAAACGCGCGCCGAAATGATTTTTCGCTCTTCAAACGCTAACTGTATACTAAACTACCGCAGTAATATCACAAGTTAAATCGACTAGCAATTTAACAATTTAATACTTTTTTCACATCTTCGAACGATCTTAATAATGCTGAGTGACATATTAAATCTATAAATAATGAATTCTTATTGCGAAAAATATTATTTTCCGTCCTTTAAACCAACGAGGCTTTAGTAACATTCCTCGCAATAATTAGTGTATGAAGGAACAACTATTTAGGCGACATAAATAAAAAAATATAAAAAAATATAATATATCCAGCTAAAATGTTTATTTTTTAATAATTTAATAATATAAATGTCTATTTTTAATAATTTAAATTATTCCATTTTATTTATGGAATACGTCTTTATATACTTTTAGTGGCATTATTTCTTTCAGTGATACTATTTTCTCTTTTGACAAGTTGATAGGTACAATGCAATAATAAAACCAATTATTTTTACAAACAAATGTTAAAAATTAAAAATATTAAGAAGTAAAAATGGGCCGAATCAAGCCGGATGCCGGATGCTTCCCGAATATCACGTGCTATGTGTAATATTATCGTACATGCAGTACAATGCGTGCAATATATTGTGTGCAAACGGAGTAAGCAAACAGTATTCCACATATTCATTCGCGTTAATAAATATAGTTGTTTCGAAATGTTTATCAGCTTTATACTATATAATTTTTGTAATTACATCTGCTATATAATTTGATATTTTTTAAAAATGATAAGATAACATTTCTTAATAAAAGAGTTCTCAAAGTCAAAACGCGGATAACAAAGTAAGTACTTTTGAAGTCACTTGCGAAAGTTTAAAATTTATAAGTACAAATTGTAAATACATACTGACATATTGTGATCATGAAAGTGTTCCACGTACTCTTGTTCTTAGTCTTAATCGGAACTGTTTTTGCAAATAACGTATGTCCACATTGATATATCATAATAGTATATATACAGAGTGATACGTAATAATTTCAAAAGACATTAATACATTAATATATTAATTTCAAAAGACATAATTTATAATATTTTTAATTTTTAATATTTGTTTGTAAAAACAATTGGTTTTATTATTGCATTGTACCTATCAAAAGAGAAAATAGTGCCACTGAAGGAAATAATGCCTACTAAAAGTTTATAAAGATGTATCCCGTAAATAAAATGGAGAAAATAATAAAAAGTGGTTTTTAATAATAAATTTTTACAATAAAGGAACATATAACCACAACACAGATTGTTTTTTTGTGATATTTAATATATTACAAAGATTCAGATTAACTTTAGACGGCCGATATCTGGCCATCTTCAGTAAAATTACAAAAAATCCCGCATTAATACATAAAATTAAGACAATAAATTTCACAGTCATACATTTAACAAATCACACTTTTTTCTTCTTATTCGTGAGTACACAATACTTGGTTGGTGCATCAAATGTAATGTCTCGAATTGTGTGGAACGAGAATTTCCAAATTCTGTTTTATCAGCAATTGGATGAAATTTGTGCGTCATCGCAGACTAAGTAGTATATTAAATATCACAAAAAACAACTTGTGTTGTGATTATATGTGAAAATTGCTCTTTTATTGTGAAAATTTAAAATGGAATAATTATTAAAAAATAGACATTTCAGTTGGATATATTATATTTTTTTATTTACGTCACCTAAATAGACGTTGTTCCTTCATATGCCAATTATTGCGAGGACATATTCCTGAACTAAAAATAAACATAACAGCATAATATATTATTTATTATTGTACATACATACATTAAGTACTATTGCTTCATATTTTATACTAGAGATGGAAATCATTACTTTCATCGTTACTTTCTATTCTTTAGTAATGATGTTGCAATTCTTTATGACATTATCAAATCATTATTATAAAAAATAATGATATAAAAAGTAATGACGTTACTTATTCCCCATTCTTGTTTTATATTTTTGAGTATTGATAAATAGAAAAAGCAATATATTGTACGAATTCCTTGTATATTCAATTTTTCTAGGCTGAATCTGAGGTTGCTGCTCTTAACCGTAAAGTCCAACTTATCGAGGAGGATCTCGAGCGCTCGGAGGAACGACTGAACACCGCGACCGCTAAGCTGACTGAAGCTTCACAGGCTGCCGACGAATCTAGCCGGTAATTGAACAACTTAATCAATCTACATATACCACATTACGAAATATGATACAATTGCAGTATGTGCAAAGTATTGGAAAACCGTGCGCAACAGGATGAGGAGAGAATGGACCAATTGACGAATCAATTGAAGGAGGCCCGCCTGCTCGCGGAAGACGCTGATGGAAAATCTGATGAAGTATCGCGCAAGCTGGCCTTCGTTGAAGACGAGCTCGAAGTCGCAGAGGATCGTGTGAAATCCGGCGAAGCGTAAGTGCCAGATTATTTCATTTAACGCCTAAACAAGTAAAACAAACCCAATCATATTTTTATAACTTGTCCATTTTCTGCTTTTTCTTAGCAAGATCATGGAGCTGGAAGAGGAATTGAAAGTCGTCGGTAACAGCTTGAAATCTTTGGAGGTCTCTGAAGAAAAGGTATGTATGAACAAGATTCTTAAGTATGAACAATAAATATTATATATATAATTAATAAAAATGAACTATTTAAAATTCAATTTAAATATCCTCATTTTTATTTTTAGGCTAATCAACGAGTCGAAGAATTTAAACGCCAATTGAAGACTTTGACAGTCAAATTGAAGGAGGCCGAAGCTCGCGCCGAGTTCGCCGAGAAGACCGTCAAGAAACTCCAGAAGGAGGTTGATAGGCTCGAGGGTAAGTTCCATATGTTATATTTAAATGTATATAAATATTATTTCTTGTCTCAAATGGAAATAAAAAAATTATCTTGCATTTTAGATGAATTGGGCATCAACAAGGACAGATACAAGTCGTTGGCCGACGAAATGGATTCGACGTTCGCCGAATTGGCAGGATATTAGATTATTTTATCTCGCTATGTTTTATGCCTAATAATCTTCTTGTCGGAAAATCAACATTCTGTGTTTCTGCGAACTGTTATTGAGCATGAAGTCGATTCGATTGACAAAAAAGGGAGACATGGTTGAAGTCATGCCTTGGACATGATACACATACTACACTCACGTCCTTTGTAATTAATATTGTTATTATAATAGAATTATCGACGTGACCAAGTCGTAATTAATTCTACTCTGTTACATTATTGTACAAAAAATTGAGGGACATTCAATAAACAGTAACATAAATTCAATGTAAAAGCGTATTTCTGTTCCAAACGATCAAGCAATATTTTTATAGATAGCGCAATACATTTTCCTATTTCAGTCCTACTGCTTTGTATACTGTGGTATACACTAAAAATATCACGTTGATATCACTATGTAGTTTTCTCATCTCTCTTTCATGCAGAAATAAAAAAATAAATACTTTTAAATAAATTGAAAGCAAATATAAAACCTTCGAATAAAAAATGTAGAAACACATTTCTGCTCTAAATAATCAATTACTGCTTTACGTTGGCATATAGTTAAAATATCATATATTTATGGTATCTCTCTGTGCAGTTTTCTCATCACGTAGAAATATAAAAAAATTAATACTTTTAAATAAATTAAAAGCGATATACAGATAAATTGTAAAAATTTTTAATTTGCTGCAGATAAGAATTTAATTTTTTTTATGTTAGGAAAGTTGAATTAATACCTCAAACTTTAAAAATAAAAATATTTGGTAAAGTTTCACAGTAAAATTAGCTATTTGAGCTCTCAAATTGATACATTTTTTTAACTGCATTTCTTGATTACCGTGGGGCAAAATGATCCGAGCTTAATTTTTTCCGAAGTTAACATGTTTACGATTTTGTTTATAATATTATTAGGTGTTGGAATTAATTCGTAGCGTTTTACAAGTGATGGGAAGTACTTTCATTAATGTATTTTTTAATGCTCATGTGAAATAAATAACATTCTTTCATTAAAAAACGCTACGAATTAATTCCAACACCTAATAAAATTAAATTTTTCGCTACAACGTTATTGTTCCATTTTCTTAAAGGATGAAATTATATATGTAATTTTTTGAAGTCAATGGAACTCAACTGATACTATTGATTTGGTAATACTTCGAAAATGGTTTGGATCATTTTAACCCAGAGTAACCATCGTGTAGTTTTTTTTAAATGAGATCATGAAGGATTAAATAACCAGCAAACTCGAAAAAAAAGAAATGAATGGAGATACATATATCGTGTTTTAATTTCTAACAAGAAATTTTTAAAATACATGTTTTTCAATTTCAATCTCTTCCGCAGAAATACCTATATCTTTTTCTAGTACAAAAGAGGAGCGCACTTAAAATACAATAAATATATAATTTCAAAATATTCTATCTAAATTATGAGTTCGTAAAATACTTGTATTTTGAATTACAATCTCTTTATAGGAATACCTACTACTTCTATCGATAAAAAAAAAATCACAATTTGAGGAACTAGTAATAAACCAATAATATTTCGTATAATAATAAGTATTAAAAAGCATTTGGATTATTCTCAAGACATTTATTATTTTTTAATATATATTTAATAAATGTACATAGAACGTATATCATCAAATAGGATATAAATCGAGCAGTTTTGTCTTGTACTATGTTTCCAAAGTCATAGAGCACTTTTCATTTCGCACGCTATTTTCATCTACTATGTACATGTAAATAAGACTCGTGAGAAATGATACTTGTGCATCTATGAACTTTACATAACATTGACCTAAAAATTCTTACAAAACCGCAATAAAATAATCTTAGCGATTATGCATATGCAATTAAATATTATATTATGATTAGATCAAGTGTACTCAGACGCATTTCACAAAGTATTACTATTAACGTACATCGCACCGTTCAAACATGATTATAAAAAAACAATGATCCATACAGTCAACATTAAACATTGTAGATATATGATTTTCAGTTCCACCATTATGAAGGATGATCTTTACATTAAATAGAATTCAGAAAATCCACTTTAAAGGATTTTAACTGTAGTTAATGCAAGACGATAAATAAAGGGATAAAGATCGCAATCTAGAGAAAGATTATACAATTATGCAGCAATATATTGAACTGTGCATCACATCATGATAAAAACGTATGTAAATTTTAATTCATCATAATTTATGAATTTCTCAAAGAGATAAATTCTAAATATTCGCATGAATATTCTATAACGTGATATAGATTTTTCCGATCTGCACGAGCAAATTTAATACATCGACATTTGTAAAAAATGTCATTCGTAAAATTGTAACAAAATTTGTTCTGAAAAAGGCATCTAAAAAGATAACATCTAGTCTTATCATTCGGTCTCCTTTAACCGATGTAAAAAATATCTTATTATTTGATTAGAAAACGCCTTAATTTATCATCATAAGGAATATACATATAAATGAAGGAGTGAAAGCCACAGTGATGGAGTCACTTTTATGATTTCGAGAAACAAAAGATTTGTAATACATTTGCTTTAGTAGACCAATAATCTCAAATCGATAGGTTTAAAAAAAAATGACTTACATCACTATAGCTGTATTCAGCAGAGAAAACTTAATTAGGTAGCGCTTAGTGATTTTTTGATATAATTGATTCCTAGATTTAGATCCAACGAAGAACTAAAGGTAAAAACCAATCGTATTAAAGAATCATTAAGCACTAACTGATTAGTTTGTTCTGCTGAATACAGCTTATTGTTTTTAATTCCTCCATATGTATATCGTGATTGACACATTCAGCAAAATAAATTCAAAAATCTTTAACGCCAATCATGCAATAACAATTAAAAATGAAGTTAAAGAAAGGAAGATAAGTTTAATAACAACATATCGATTAAATTAATCACAAATTGTGATTAAACCGTGAATGATAATGTAATAATTTACTACAATCATAAATATGTGTGCTAAGCTAATTAATTTATTAACAGGCAATATGGCAGAAACCGCATTCATTATAATAATCAAATTTATGAGTGCGACTCATACATGTATAACCGATTTCACTTCAACATTTCACAATCAGTATTAACTCTCACGTAATAATGTAAATATCATTCTTAAATAAGGTGTAAGATTTTCATTTAGACCTGTGTATACATATGAATGCATATCTCTTTGGATAGAAACGTTAAAAATAAAAATTTAGAATCCAGTTAAAACTTGACTTAAGATGCTATATTGATTATGTAATGACAGATTATTTGCTATGTTTATTTGTTAGTTTAACCTTAAAAACATAATAATTTTGTAATCCTGAAACCTAATATATGAAATTATTGACACAACCATAATACTTATGTAATAAATATGTAATATATATTATATAATATTATTAAAAATATTAATCGTATTATATAAAATTTATTACATATTAATATACATAATATATATAATATATATTATGTATAATATATATTAATAAATGTACTTTAATATATTTATTTATATATATTTTAGTTGTGTCAATAATTCCTAAAATAATAATACATTTCTCAGCTGTCAAAAACCGCTGCATTATTTCAGCGTTATTAATTGTTTTACACTTCTGTGTATCAGACAGATAGTTTGCCACATATTTTACAGATTTCAGTATTATAAAATTATTATATTTTTAAGAGAAAATTAAAAAATAAAGCTGTATGTAGCAATTAATCTAATATCGTACAACTAATAAAGCATCTCAAAATATCCTTAATATCGTCTAATAAAATCTTAATGTCTTTTAATAAAATAAGAAGTTTTAAAGAGTACTTATCGTCGAACTAAAAATGTGAATAAACATGAATTTTTATAAACATATTCGTAAATACATATGTAAAATTAGAAAATAAAACGTGTTATTCTAAAAAAAAAAAAATTAAAAGATGATTAGATTTCTAAGATGTTCAATACAATTGATACGGCACCATCTTGAAAAGACATTCTTTCATTTATTCGTGTTTGGCTATGACAATGTATACAGAACAGAACGACATAACATTGAGTATTTCAATCAACAAGCACACATAATATAACATACACACACATATGTACATACGCGTATATACATTTAACTCGATAGATAACGGCATACTTTTTGAAATATAACTGCGTAAATTGCGATATTTCACGCTCTTTGTTAACATTCTTATGAATGGCATACAACAAAAAAGAACTATATATAATGCCTTAATTTATGTAATATAAACATATTTTACCATTTTTTTTATATTATCAAAACGTTAGATTATTTGATGTATCAATTGCACGTAACATTATGACTGGTCTATGATACAAGAATACATCATTGTATAATATACATTTTTTAATGTTACGAAAATTAAAGATTAATAGATTATGAAATAAAAGTCGAAGAAGATAGCTTATGTGACAAAGTCATAAGTACGCCAATTCTATTTAATAAAATTAATTTTTACTTTAAAAAGGAAGAGCTACCGAGGAAAAAAAATTAATTGATACAACATGCAGTGTATTACATAAAATACATAATATATATATATATATAGTATTTTAAATTTTGGTATAGAATTTATACCAAATAGACAATAGCGACTGATCTTAAAAAAATGTATAATAACAATACGCTCTGTTATAAATGTATAACTCAATAGTATAACCTGCAAAATATTACATTGGGATAATTTCTTAAGAGAGAGATGCTTATGATATTTTATCTAATATATTTTAACATCACACGAGTTATCCCATAACTCTTTTTCATTTACCTATATATTTTGTATAATACATACTATATAAATACACAATACTAAATCTTAAATACAAATATTGTATCTTCTTTGTAATATACATATGTAGATATATTTCCCTTTTTCAAAGTAAATATTGAATTATTAGCTGGTATTTTTATGTTCAACACAAGTATTAATTTATGATAATGTTATGTAATTTATTACAAATTAATGCTTATGTTAAACACAGAAATAAGTTTGCGATGAATTAATAAGTATTTACTCTTAAAAAAAAAGGAAATGCATATCTGTAATCTGTACGTTTACATATATTACAAAGCAAATATAATACACATATTTAAGGCAAGTGAGTAATCACCACAGCCATATTGTATTGTGACGTCAAAAGCGAGAAATGATATGTTAATTTTTATGTGCCATTATTTTATGTGCCATTGTAAAGACAATTTGGATAAAACAAAATGATGATATTGCTTTAAAACAATTGTAAAAATGAACGAAAGTTATTCTTATTTCGCCTGACAATCGATAAATAATCGTAAAAAGTGATAAAAAGCACGTGAAAGTGAAAATAAGCTACGCATATGCACTTCATGTGCCTTTATCACTTTTTATGATTATTTACTGATTATTAGAGGGGATAAGAATAACTTTCTCCATTATTACAATTTTTAAAGTTTTAAGCGATCTCATCATTCCGTTTTGTCCAAATTGTCTTTGTTTACAAATAACACATGATAAAAAATGTGTCATTTTTCGCTTTTGATGTTACGATTCAATATAACTGTGGTGACTACTCGGGAACCTTAATACTTCTTGTATTAATAAATCAGTGCTGCATGTGACACATGTGCTATATAAAATCAACTTTGTTGTGTTTATATAATATAATAAATGCATTATCAAGACGATTTTAAATATCCCCCAAAAGAACATTGCCAATTCTAAAAAATAGCAAAGCGCTAAATCTTTGTTTATGTTAAACTTTCTATAATCTTCATCTACTTTATATTAGATATAAATCTTTACATGTTGGGTTTTGCTATATATACGTTTATACATATTGTATTTTTTATGTTGGATCTCTATTCTATACGTTATATCTTTGTATACGTTAGGTCTATTTTCACATATTGCATCTTTTATATAATTGGATATTTTCACATATATTTTGGAAATGTTTTGCGTTTTAATAAATAAAATTTTTATATTTATTATACAAGTTAAATTTTAAAGACATCAAAATTATTAGTATTAAATATTAGATATTCTAGATTTGACTATTTTTTATATATTTCAATGAAATTAAAAACAAATTTTTTCAAAAATTTAATATTAAAGAAAATAAAAGATAAAATGAGAAAAGAGAAATTAGAGAAGAAAAAGCCCGAAGAAGTAAATAGTAATATAAAAAATAGTAAAAAATCGCCAAAAACTGACAAAGAACATAATAAAGTGAAAGAACATGATAAAGAACGTGATAAAATGATAAAAGAGAAATCAGAGAAGAGTGAAAAATCTGAAAAAGTAAAATAAAATATTATAAATCAGCCGAAATAATAAACATAAAAAAAAAGAAAAAAGGATAAGCGTGATAGTAAGGATCGAGAAAAGAAATAGAAGCAAACACGAGAGTAATAATTATAGATTTTTCATATTTTTAGATAAATTATTAGTAAATTATAATGTAGACATAATATAAAATGGTAGGAAAAAAAACTTGGAAAAGAAAATAGGTTTGTTCTTATTGCATTATAATTGCACTAGAACTAAACTTGAACTAAAACTGAGCGAGGACACACAGAGTAAAAAACGATAATAAAAGGTAATAAAAAACGTTAAAGTGCAATCATGGTGTACATGTCTGATCCTACTGTTATTGGGTTGAATGAAAAGTAACTTTGTATTTTTAGATTTTGAATGTCACCTAAAAATACGAAATTTTATTTTTCACCCAATAATATTATTATTAGATTCATTTGATTAAGAAGATGTAATTGCAATTTAACATTAGAAATAATCAAAAATGGTAAAAATACAGATAACATATATAATTACATTTAGGCATAATTATTAATATATAATATGCAAAAATTATGTTTTACTGAATGCAACCATTTCCGCGTGTTCCTGCACTGTTTGCACTGACTCTAATGCAACCAGTTCAGTGAATTTTTGCACTGAGTTTCGCTATATTACAATAAAGAACAGTATCATTTATACCACCAGGTCTGCAATAAAGAACGCTTCAGTATACTTCTTATACTAGTTCTATAATTCAGCAATAAAAAACAAATCTAATGATAAAAAAAAATAATGAAGACAAAGGATAATAAAGATAAGAAGAGTTCGAAAATTTGAGGAAGTAAAGGACAGTAAAGATCATCTAAAACATAATCATAAAAAAGAGAAAGAAGAATAATCAAGATAGGAAAAATTAAAAGAAGCATATATTAACAACAAAAATCAAGCAAAATCTACACTGATAAATTCATAACGTCAAATTATACCTAATTTGAATTATTTTTTATTATTTCTATAAGTCGCTGCTTAATATGTAAATTTAACTAAAACATGAAGTTAGATAGTTTAACTCAAGAAAATATATTGGATCAGAAAGTGCCATTTTTTTTACACAAAATTGTATTTACAATATCTTCGTAAAAAATAAACGAATATTCTAGTCTTTATATTGTTAAATATCAAGGAGTTCTTCAATATTAATTGTTATTCTTATTATTATTTAAACAAAATTAAATTTAAAAAAAATAGTTTTGAAGCTTGAAATTTCTATCTTCGAAAGTTTACTATGTTTTTTGAGTTTTTGTGAGTTTGGTAATTTTTACATACAGAAAACTGGAAGCTGAAAAACATAGAAAATTTACTTCTAACTTCGGATTTATCATTTTCCCAAAAAAAATTTGCGAAAATTTTCGGTTTTTTCCATCCAAGTGAAAGCTTAAAGTTTTCCTTACAAAATCGTTTTTTTAAAATATTCCTAAGATTTTTTGTTACTGAGTTATCGCAAATTAAATAAAAGGAGTATTTTAACTTTGATTGCTCGTTATAAATCTCGTTATAATGCTTCGTTACAAATCATCGTACCGCAATTTAAAAAACAAATTTTTAAAGCTAAAACTTTGCTCTATTGAGGAGGTGGGCCACTTGGCACTTGGAATATATTTGTTGTTATTATACTATTCAGTATAATTATTACAGGCTACGCGATCCACTATGATGATATAAATGCTTCGAAGCGTTTGATTGATCAATCGGAAGAAAGAATTTTACTAATTGACCAATCAAAAAATACTTCGAAGCATTTATATCATCATAGTGGATCACGTAGCCTGTAATAATTATACTGAATAGTATAATAACAATAAATATATTCTTTGCATAATTTTGAGCTAAAAAAACGACACGAATTTTCTAACCAAATATTAAATGTATTAATTTAATTTAAATTCAGTTTAAGGGAGCATTAAAGCCAACGTGGTTGTTTATGCTAATCTGTCATTATTATTATACAACAATCATGTAACGCAAACATTTCGATCTCTATGTAGGTCATCCTCAGTGTAATACTTTAACATAAATAACTATATTAGATATGCTCGTGGCAATTAAATAATCAGTGTGCATCACAAGCATATGAGAGACGTAACATAGGTCAAAGCCTAACGTAAGAAAAAAAACTGCGTTGGCTTTGATGTTCCTTAATGTCCTTAAATTGATTTAATCATAAAGCTTTTCTGTTAATTATAATTCAAATTCGGTTTATTATTTACTAAATACATTAATATGGATATTTACTTTAAAATTACCTAGAAATCGATTTATATCATGATTTTGATGCACATAGAAGTAAAAAATAACATATTATTTGACTTAAAGAATTGGATTGTTGCTACTTTGATATCTAACAATTTATTGTATTAAATACAGTACGAAGACAAAGTCTAATTAGCAATAGATTTTGCTCGATTTTTGCTATCAACTTGCTACCAATGTGTTTAATGTGTCAGCAGTCAGCAGAATGCATTTAGCAGAATCTACTCGATTTCTATTACTAATCACTGGACTATATTACAGATGCTACTTGATCTTTGCTATTATTATATTTTCTTGGCAAATTTTGCCAATATATATATAAATTATATAGCAGCATTTGCTGATAATTTCTTAAGAATTGTGTGAAAAAGAACTAAAAAAATATTTTATTTTACATATTATACTTACTATCACAAGAGTTTAATCTGCACAAATTACTACAAATGGTATATTTCTAATCTGCATAGATATTGCAATAATATGATTAAACTGAAAAATGTATTCAAAAATTCTTCTGGGGTCTCACGATTAGAGTAACATTTTTATCATTAAAAAGTTTGTTATCGATTAAATCGATAAGATTATATGATCTTTTTTTTTAAATATATCTATATAAATTAATACGACATGCCTTTTATATTACAGATGGTCACGATGCAGAAAAAAACTGTTGAAGACGCTGCACAGTTCTACGATCCAATGCACATAGATCAAAATCAAATGTCTTCTTAGTGATTTCATATTGACCAGTTTCTGCAATTACTTGTACGACTCTTTGTAGCTCGTCATTATCTTGCAATGTCATTATTTTTTGTTGCAAATCCTTCAGTTGGGATACATAATCCTCAGAAAACACTGGCGGTTCACTAATATCTGCATCAGTAGTATTTGTAGAATCTGGAGCCACTTGTTCAGGATCATTGTCTTTATTGTTTACGTTGTCAGTCATATTGACAACATGATCGTCCTTTTCCTTCTTCACCTCTTTTTCTAAATGATGAATAGTATCAACATCCATCGCGACTGGAGATTGGCTCGATGAAACTGGCTCCAAAGGTGGAGAGGTTGATTGACCTCTCTTCTCACGTTTTGTTAGAACTTCGTCGTCTTCTTTACTTCTCTTCCTTTTTCGATTTTCTCTCTCTTCGCCTTTACTTCCTTTGGACTTGTCTCGTCTGCTACGATCACTCTTCTCTTTCTTCACATCCACCGATATACCAGGAGAAAGTGGTTTTGCTGTTTCTGTTGGAACGATGGATATTACATGGTCTGGCTCCTTTTTAATATTAAGCATAGATTTACTTTCAGGTAATGAATCGTCATCTATCGAAGGTGCTGAATCGCTACTGTCTCTTTCTGGAATCTCTGTCAAAAGGGATGATAATGGATTCCCGATTAGTGAAGACGCGTTATTCTGTTTTTCACTCTCATCCTTACTCCTATCACGTTTTTCTTTCTTTTCTCGATCTTTACTATCTCGTTTATCCTTTTTCTCCCTTTTTTTATGTTTATGTTTCGGCCGATCTTTATCGTATTTGCCGTCTTTTGCTTTTTCAGGTTTTTCACTTTTCTCCGACTTCTCTTTTATCGCTTTATCCTCTTTCACTTTATCATTTTCTTTACCAGTTTTTGGCGATTTTCTGTCATCTTTTGACGATTTGTGTTCTTGAAATTTCTCCTTGTCTGATTTCTCTTTATCCGTTTTTTCAGATTTTTTCTCGATTATCTTTGTGACATCTTTAACATTGATTTTTTCTGATTCTTTATATTTATCTTTTCTTTCTTTGTCCTTATCATCTTTGTGTTTCTTCTTATCTTTCTTTTTTTCAGATTTTGAAGAAGAATCTACATCATTTCTGGAGTTATTTTTCGCCTTTTCCTTCTCTTTACTATCTTTCTCTTTTTCTAGTGTAATTTTCTTCATATCCCTTTCCTTTGATTTAGGAGATAGAGATCGTTTTGTAGGTGGCAAAGGACTTAACGGCTTCTTTGTTGTGACGGGTGATGCTGGTCTTTTGCTACCAGGACTTGAATGACTTTTACTTCCAGGACTAGGAGGTCTCTTGGATTTATCTTTACTCCTAAGTTGATCTTTAGAACTATCTCTAACCTTTTTATCCTTTTTCTCATCTATTTTGTCCTTTCTACTATCTTTATGAGGACTTTCCTTCAATTTAATTGTTTTATCCACTTTGTCAAGTTTTTCGGTAATAGCTAAAGGTTTAGGAACTAAATTTTTATCAGACTGACTTGTCTTTTTGCTATCTGGTGATATCTTTACAGGCGCTGTTTTTATAGGAGGGCCAAATAAATCGTGAAATGAATTAGAAGTTTTAGATTCGGTAATACGATGCTTCTTGCTTTCGCTGCCATTTAATTTTGGTTTGCCAACCATCGTGGATGTTTTTGTATCACTTTTTTCTAATGAACCATCTCTACTGGATACTACGACCTAAAATTATAAAATATAATTAGAAAAATTATTATATTAGTATATAACATACCAATACATTGCTTAACATGTTGACATTGAGTATACATATTTCTTGTAATATATTCTACTTCTAATATAAACACAATAATCTATAAGTATTTAGATAAAAACGACTTACAGCTCCACCTTTCAATAGCTTTTTCCTAAAATCGTCAGAAGGATTACGAATTACTTCTACGTGACGTATAGTCTTGTTAATAGGCGGACCACTCTGCTGCAAATGCAGATCGTATGATATTTGAAATTTCTTGGGTTCATCTTTATTCTTCAAATAAATTTCAATCGGTATTATAAAGCCTGCATAGCCAGATTCTTTCACCACAAATGGTGGTTCTTTGAGCACTCTCTTAGGATTCCGAAATGTATCATGTAAGAGGAATACCACTAAAAATATAAGAAGTTGTTTTTATAAAAAGAAAGTCTAAAAAAAAATAACATTTACAGTGTAAAGATAAATAGTATGATAATTTGTCACATTATATAAACAAAAGAAAAAAAAGAATGAAGAAATACAAATATTGTATATAAATTCCTAATAGTGTTTTTAACTTAGTAAATTTTTATCAATCTGGGTTGGATTATGAACGTTACATGCTTTACTATTGATAATAAAACATACAATGTCATTACTCCAATTCTGTTCAAATCCGCTACAATTAAACGTACTAATACAATTATAAAGATTAAATTAAGAAGAAAGTATACCTTTCTCAATGTAATGATGTATATCTGCATTATCCACTCCTCGTACGAACACCTCCCAATCATGCGTGTACCCCTCAGGAGTACTACGCATACGTAGCATCGAGGTATGTCCGCACTCCAAAGTGATACGCACTGCCATCCTCTTATTCAAACAATTTCAATCGCTTTGTAAAAGAAAGTACCAAGAAGTAGCTTCAGTTCCGCAGGTAGACACCGAATACCATTTACATTTTTTCAATCATCCCCATAAAAGCGGCCGACGAAATGATCGCTAGAAAATCATCGGGTCACACGCGAAACTACTAGAATCACCGTGTGCATGCGGGCAACATCGCCAATCCACCTCGTACTACATGCGAGCGTGAATGACAACGCGTGTTTCGCGATCATTAAGGCACGCGGAACGCGGGCGCATATATTTCACCACGGTACGCACTTGGTTTCTGTATGAAAATTGTCACCACTACGACGAAGAACCGACGCTCTATCGCGCACGTGACTCACCGAGAATATACCGCTTGGCGGAAGCCCGCTCTTAATCGCCAATTCTCTTGTGTTAGATCGACCTCGAGACTATCAACAGGTAAACCGTACAGCAACGAAGCTCGTCGGCATCGTAGACGATCTTCATCCTTCTCCCGTATGATCTGCGTAAACCTTGTACCCCCGCTCACTCTTCGCCATATGTTCTGGTATGTTCGAAAAAAATTGAGTGCATTCAGTACTACAATCGCTCACTGAACACTTAGTGAGCTCTTGCATCTGTTTGGTCTATATTTTTGGATCTATTGGAATATGCCAATTAGATGCAAGAGCTCATTGAGTGGTGTAGTACTGAATGCACTCATTGTGACCGCCATCTGTCGATGCACGAAATATGAATGGCTCGTTTATATGAATTCATGTCTGGACAAATTAGTTTATTGGATGCGTTTTAAAACGCATCAAAAGTATCACAGAGAGAGTTGCTTCTGAAATGCATTTTTAAAGCGCTTTTTATGCGCATAATCATTTTTTGATCAGTGTGACTTGAAATTTGCCGAGTTATTTACATACAATTCCGGTAAAAAATTTTTTGTACATTAATATGTATATATAAATATATATATAAACATACATAAATATTTATAAACATGTATAATCATATATGTCCATATATATTCATACATCCCTCTTTCTTTTGTAACATTATTTTTTAGTGTAGAAATACCAATAATAACGTGAAGACATAAAAAATAATTAATGGGATAATTTTCGCCTTGTTCATTTTAGAAAAAAACAAGTTTGGAAAAATGTTTAAAAAAATTACTTATACACAATTATGCATAATTTTATATATAGTTATATGTAAGTATTTTTTTTTACATTTCTTCAAATTGATTTTTTTATAAAATAATGTAAAAATTACTCTTTCAATTATTTTTAATGTTTTTACATTACTATTGTTATTTCTATTACATTAAAAAGTAATTTTACAAAAGAAAGAGAGAGGAATATATGAACATGGACATATTTCATACAAAATTATGTATGTTTATACATATTCCCAGTCAAAAATGATAATGGAATCGACATAGAATCGATGTCGATTCCATTATCATTTCTGACTGGGTTTGTATATATTCATGCATGAAAAATGTTTTACATGAATCAAAATACATAACGACAGCAGTTTTGGGAGATGCAATCTGAAAAGCGCTTCGAAAACGCTTTCCATGCAGATTAATTTAGCAAATTTTATTTTCTTATAATATGCGTTATAATATGTTTTATAATATGCATCGTATATGAATATGAATCGAATCATATTCAGAGAAAAACTTTCTTTGCGCATGCTCTCAATAATAATTTTTGAGAAAGACGAACACAAAGTATTAAGTATTAAGTATTCTGTACTTATCTTCGTATTCTATATCTTCGTCTGAAATTTCCATCACTTCAATATCGAACATCGCACAAAATATTCGCGAACAAAAAATTTAATAACGGAGGAATGTCATGTCAGGAAAGAAAAGGCGGATGTATATATCCATTGTTCTCTCACACTTCTATAATCTATAGTTTATAACTGTAGTTAATAACAGGCTATATATATTAGAATATCTTCATTGATAACAATTGTTGTGTTCACATCATCATCACATGTCTTTCTTATTTATTGTTTGTAATACTACATATGCGTATATATATATAATCTTTTGTCATTGGATAATAAATTAAATCATTAAATTAGTTTTAAAATTATCATTATAGTTTTGTAAAATAATTATTTGTACACATAATTTTACATAGTTTAAAGAGTTTTTATTTATTAAGAGATACATTTATAAGACAAATATTTTTATTGATTTCTGTTAACAGATGTAAACCTTGATATTTTCCTAACAAGCAATTCTAATCATCTAAGTCTATCCATTTTTATTGCATTTTAACTTTAATAAGTGTCACTAACAAGAAAGATAATAGGAGATTGATTATAAGCACTATATAACTACATAAAGTTTGACGTAAAAAACATATAATAATGCGATATTTTGTG